>ARYC01013110.1:0-10375 GCA_000711775.1 Oxytricha trifallax
AAGGGGTTTTGGGGTTGTGAATGGTTTATTATGATTGCTGTTAAAATCGATTTAAATGAATTTGAGTTAATGTAAATTAACAATGCCAACTTACCTTGCCACTGACAATGCCAAGGTCCTTGATCGGATAGCCATTCATTACACCATTACAGAAGCTGTTGTGGAAGAATGAGCTAGCTGAGTACTGCGGTGATCCACCCACTCCTTGCCGCGCCAGGGAGTGGGGGTGGGGGCAGTCCAAGATCTTACTATCTTCATCATCACCAGCTTTATAAACCAGTGGCTGTTGCTGAGAATCGCTGTTCATTCTTATTAATAAATAGGAATAATTAAGAATTTAACTGATCCAATAGAATTGTATTTGAACAATATATAATTAAAATCGGTTATTAAGAATCAAAAAAAAAATTACAAATTTTTTGATAGTGGAAATATATAAACCATCCTGAGCCAGAGTGGAATTGCTCAATCTCAATACATACTGCTTACAACAGTACATTCAGTACATCGATCTGCGCGTCTCATACCTGCCAACATCAATAGCATATTGGATTGACTCTACGTCAATTGCGATGAACTTATTGAGTCCTTCTGGGTAACTTATTCAGGAGAAATTGATTTTGAATTCATAAATCTAGTTTCATCTACGCAGAGTGCCGCGATAAAACCCAGAATGACTAATAAGTATGATTAGAGTCAATCCAATATGCTATTGATGTTGACAGGTATAAGACGCGCAGATCGATGTGCTGAATGTACAGTAGTGAGCAGTTTGTATTGAGATGGAGCAATTCCACTCTGGCTCAGGATAGTTTATATATTTGCGCAATCAAAAATTTGTAATTTTAAGTTTTAATTCTTAATAACCGATTTTAATTATATATTGCGCTATTAGAAATTGATTGGACAGTTAAATTCTTAATAATAACTATTAATTAATAAGAATGAACAGCGATTCCCAGTAACAGCCGCTGGTAGATAAAGCTGGTGATGTTGAAGATGGCGAGATCTTGGACGCCCCCCACCCCCACTACCTGGCGCAGCCAGGAGTGGGTGGATCACCGCAGTACTCAGCTAGCTCATTCTTCCACAACAGCTTCGGTAATGGTGTCATGAATGGCTATCCCATCAAGGACCTCGGCGTCGTCAGTGGCAAGGTAAGTTGACGTTGTCAGTTGATGTAATCAATGGATATTGATTTTCAGTTAATATTCAAAACCCCAAAACCCCTTGTCAGTTTATGTTGTCATTTGGCGGTTCCAGTTGATGTTGTCAGTTGGCGGTGTCAGTTGGCTGTGTCAGTTGATGCTGACAGTTGGTGGTGTCAGTTGACGGTGTCAGGTGGCGGTGTCAGTTGATGTTGTCGGTTGGCGGTGTCAGTTGGCTGTGTCAGGTGGTTGGTGTCAGTTGACGCTGTCAATTTACAACTACTAAAATTTATTTGAAATCGATTTCAACAGCAATCATACCCAATCAATCATTAAATCATTGCTTAGCCATAGTTTTCTTCTTATAAATCTCTGGGTCAAGAGCTCTCTATTCAGGACAAGGTAAAGATGCGTTGATGAAGCCAGTGGAAGAGGAGAGTAGAGAGCAGACTCATGATCATGATGGGCACTCGCCAAACTAGATCGGTAATGAAGACTCACTGACTTAAATTAGATCTCTGGCTAATTCATGAGGAACATGACTTAGATTGATACTTACCTAAACAATAATCCAAGTCATGGCCAGCAATCGAAATTCAGAACTGAACCCTCAAGGTAGCATGGCAATACTTAAAGATCAGGTGGTGGTGTATCCAGCTTCAATCCTCACCACGAGTTCTAAAGTGATGCAGATGAAGAGATCAAAGAGGGGTATCGCCCAACACGCATGAGCATCATTAACACTGAAACCATCACATCGCGCCGGGGTGCCCGGCGGAGGGACCCCGGGCGTGAGCTGAAAGGCACATGACGCGGAGTGGTAGGGAGGGGTCCGCGTCGGCGAGTTCTCGGCCGCTGCCCTTGACCCTGGATCGATGTTTAACACAATCACTCATCAGTTCTTATAATAAAGCTTAAAATGCCTGTATCTTTGCGCGTTTTGAAGATAAATAAATTCTGATTTTAAATTCGTGTTCAGCGAGGTCTAAATGACCAGTATTGATATTTTCGGGAGTTTATGGGAAATATAAATTGCAGGTTGAGTTTTGCCGGGGAAAGGTTCGGCTCCTGGGCCAAATTTAAAAAATCAAAATGGAAAAATTGACCCCCCATAACTTTTGAAAATGACTATATATCTGGTGTTCCCGTGTCACACTCTTAAACAGGAGCCCAAATTTAGTGGATTTGCTTAATTCCAGTCCATCAGTCATGAATTTGCCTTGACCTCTCCGGGCCGTCACTCCCGCCCCCTGGTCCAGCACCGCTGGACCCTTGAAGAACACTGAATCGAATGTTTAAACCACAATCACGTTCATCAATCTCTTATAATGAAAACTCATCAAAAATGCCTTAATCTTTGGCGCGCTTGAGATAACTCATGCCTTATGACTTTGTATTCGGTGTTCAGCGAGGTCTGATGATATCCAAAGAAATTGATATTTTCGGCCGAGTTTTTTTTTTTGGGAATATGACAATTCGGCATAGTTGAGGGGTTTGGTGGAACCTGCGGAACAGGTTCGGACTCTTCCGGCGAAATTTAAAAGAAAAATAAAAAAATGGACAAATTGACCCCTCTATAACTTTTGATAATTACTATATATTTGGTGTTCCAGTGTCACACTCTTGATCAGGAGCCCAAATTTAGTGGATTTGCTTAATTCCAGGTCACCACATGAATTTTCTTGACCCTCTCCCGCTGCCATGAAAACCCTAAAAATCCATGTTTAACATACTCACTCATCAGTTCTTATAATAAAACTTCAAATGCCTATATCTTTGCGCGTGCTGAAGATAAATTAATTCTAATTTTATATAAGTGTTCAGCGAGGTCTAAATGACCAGAATTGATATCTTCGGGAGTTTTTGGGAAATATAAATTGCAAGTTGAGTTTTGCCGGGGAAAGGTTCGGCTCCTGGGCCAAATTTTAAAAATCAAAAAATGGACAAATTGACCCCGTATAACTTTTGAAAATTACTATATATCTGGTGCTCCGGTGTCACACTCTTGATCAGGAGCCCAAATTTAGTGGATTTGCTTAATTCCAGGTCATCTCATGAATTTCCTTGACCCTCTCCCGCTGCCTTGAAAACCCTAAAAATCGATGTTCTAAGCCCATGCACACACTCCATGACAATTCTTATAGATAACTTCAAGCATCGGCTGTATCTCTTGGCGCGTGCCTGTGGAAGATCAACATCATGTGTATGGATTTTGTTTCGTGTCAAGGCGGAGATTCAAATGACCAGAATTGATATTTTTGAGAGTTTTTGGGAAATATAAAATGCAAGTTGAGTTTTGCCGGGGAAAGGTTCGGCTGATGGGCAAAATTTAAAATATCGAAAAATGGACAAAATGACTCCCAATAACTATTGAAAATGACTATATATCAGGTGTTCCGGTGTCACACTCTTGCTCAGGAGCCCATATTTAGTGGATTTGCTTAATTCCAGGTCATCTCGTGAATTTCCATTACCCCCTCTCGCTCCCTTGAATAACATAACAATCGATGTTTAACATACTCAATCATCAATGCCTAAAATGAAACTTTAAATGCCTGTATCTTTGAGCGGTTCGAAGATAAATCACTTCTGATTTAATATTCGTTTTCAGCGAGGTCTAAATGACCAGAATTGATTTTTTTGGGAGTTTTTGGGAAATATAAAATGCAAGTTGAGTTTTGCGGGGAAAGGTTCGGCTCATGGGCCAAATTTAAAAAATCAAAAAATGGACAAATTGACCCCCCTATAACTTTTGAAAATGACTATATATCTGGTGTTCCAGTGTCACACTCTTGATCAGGACCCAAATTTAGTGGATTTGCTTAATTCCAGGTCATCTCATGAATTTCCTTGACCCTCACCCACTGCCTTGAAAACCCTAAAAATCGATGTTTAACACAATCACTCATCAGTTCTTATAATAAAACTTAAAATGCCTGTATCTTTGCGCGCTTTGAAGAAAATTAATTCTGATTTTATATTCGTGTTCAGCGAGGTCTAAATGACCAGAATTGATATTTTCAGGAGTTATTGGGAAATATAAATTGCAAGTTGAGTTTTGCCGGGGAAAGGTTCGGCTCCTGGGCCAAATTATAAAAATCAAAAAATGGACAAAGTGACCCCCTATAACTTTTGAAAATGACTATATATCTGGTGTTCCAGTGTCACACTCTTGATCAGGAGCCCAAATTTAGTGGACTTGATTAATTCCAGGTCATCTCATGAATTTCCGTGACCCTCTCCCGCTGACTTGAAAAACCTAAAAATCGATGTTTAACACAATCACTCATCAATTCTTATAATAAAACATCAAATGCCTGTATCTTTGCGCGCTTTGAAGATAATAAATTATGATTTTATATTCGTGTTCAGCGAGGTCTAAATGACCAAAATTGATATTATCAGGAGTTGTTGGGAAATATAAATTGCAAGTTGAGTTTTGCCGCGAAAAGGTTCGCCTCCTGGGCCAAATTATAAAAATCAAAAAATGGACAAAGTGACCCCCCTATAACTTTTGAAAATGACTATATATCTGGTGTTCCGGTGTCACACTCTTGATCAGGAGCCCAAATTTAGTGGATTTGCTTAATTACAGGTCACCTCATGAATTTCCTTGACCCTCTCCCGCTGCCTTGAAAACCCTGAAAATCGATGTTTAACACAATCACTCATCAATTCTTATAATAAAACTTAAAATGCCTGTATCTATGCGCGCTTTGAAGATAAACCAATTATGATTTTATATTCGTGTTCAGCGAGGTCTAAATGACCAGAATTGATATTTTCGGGAGTTTTTGGGAAATATAAATTGCAAGATAAGTTTTGCCGGGGAAAGGCTCGGCTCATGGGCCAAATTTTAAAAATCAAAAATGGAAAAATTGACCCCCTTATAACTTTTGAAAATGACAATATATTTGGTGTTCCGGTGTTACACTCTTGATCAGGAGCCCAAATTTAGTGGATTTGCTTAATTCCAGGTCATCTCATGAATTTCCTTGACCCTCTCCCGCTGCCTTGAAAACCCTTAAAATCGATGTTTAACAGACTCACTCATCAGTTCTTATAATAAAACTTAAAATGGCTGTATCTATGCGCGTTTTGAAGATAAATTAATTCTGATTTTATATTCGTGTTCAGCGAGGTGTAAATGACCAGAATTGATATTTTTGGGAGTTTTTGGGAAATATAAATTGCAAGTTGAGTTTTGCCGGGGAAAGGTTCGGCTCACGGGCCAAATTTTAAAAATCAAAAAATAGACAAATTGACCCCCCTATAACTTTTGAAAATGACTATATGTTTTGTGTTCCGGTGTTAAACTCTTGATCAGGAGCCCAAATTTAGTGGATTTGCTTAATTCCAGGTCATCTCATGAATTTCCTTGACCCTCTCCCGCTGCCTTGAAAACCCTTAAAATCGATGTTTAACAGACTCACTCATCAGTTCTTATAATAAAACTTAAAATGGCTGTATCTATGCGCGTTTTGAAGATAAATTAATTCTGATTTTATATTCGTGTTCAGCGAGGTGTAAATGACCAGAATTGATATTTTTGGGAGTTTTTGAATATAAATTGCAAGATAAGTTTTGCCGGGGAAAGGCTCGGCTCATGGGCCAAATTTTAAAAATCAAAAATGGAAAAATTGACCCCCTTATAACTTTTGAAAATGACAATATATTTGGTGTTCCGGTGTTACACTCTTGATCAGGAGCCCAAATTTAGTGGATTTGCTTAATTCCAGGTCATCTCATGAATTTCCTTGACCCTCTCCCGCTGCCTTGAAAACCCTAAAAATCGATGTTTAACACACTCACTCATCAGTTCTTATAATAAAACTTAAAATGCCTGTATCTATGCGCGTTTTGAAGATAAATCAATTCTGATTTTATATTCGTGTTCAGCGAGGTCAAAATGACCAGAAATGATATTTTCGGGAGTTGGGAAATATAAATTGCAAGTTGAGTTTTGCCGGGGAAAGGTTCGGCTCATGGGCCAAATTAAAAAAATCAAAAAATGGACAAATTGACCCCCCTATAACTTTTGAAAATGACTATATATCTGGTGTTCCGGTGTCACACTCTGATCAGGAGCCCAAATTTAGTGGATTTGCTTAATTCCAGGTCATCTCATGAATTTCCTTGACCCTCTCCCGCTGCCTTGAAAACCCTTAAAATCGATGTTTAACAGACTCACTCATCAGTTCTTATAATAAAACTTAAAATGGCTGTATCTATGCGCGTTTTGAAGATAAATTAATTCTGATTTTATATTCGTGTTCAGCGAGGTGTAAATGACCAGAATTGATATTTTTGGGAGTTTTTGGGAAATATAAATTGCAAGTTGAGTTTTGCCGGGGAAAGGTTCGGCTCATGGGCCAAATTTTAAAAATCAAAAAATGGACAAATTGACCCCCCTATAACTTTTGAAAATGACTATATATTTGGTGTTCCGGTGTCACACTCTTGATCAGGAGCCCAAATTTAGTGGATTTGCTTAATTCCAGGTCATCTCATGAATTTCCTTGACCCTCTCCCGCTGCCTTGAAAACCCTTAAAATCGATGTTTAACAGACTCACTCATCAGTTCTTATAATAAAACTTAAAATGGCTGTATCTATGCGCGTTTTGAAGATAAATTAATTCTGATTTTATATTCGTGTTCAGCGAGGTGTAAATGACCAGAATTGATATTTTTGGGAGTTTTTGGGAAATATAAATTGCAAGATAAGTTTTGCCGGGGAAAGGCTCGGCTCATGGGCCAAATTTTAAAAATCAAAAATGGAAAAATTGACCCCGTATAACTTTTGAAAATGACAATATATCTGGTGCTCCGGTGTTACACTCTTGATCAGGAGCCCAAATTTAGTGGATTTGCTTAATTCCAGGTCATCTCATGAATTTCCTTGACCCTCTCCCGCTGCCTTGAAAACCCTGAAAATCGATGTTTAACACAATCACTCATCAGTTCTTATAATAAAACTTAAAATGGCTGTATCTATGCGCGTCTTGAAGATAAATAAATTCTGATTTTATATTCGTGTTCAGCGAGGTCTAAATGACCAGAATTGATATTTTCGGGAGGTGTTGGGAAATATAAATTGCAAGTTGAGTTTTGCCGGGGAAGGGTTCGGCTCCTGGGCCAATTTTAAAAATCAAAAAATGGACAAATTGACCCCCCTATAACTTTTGAAAATGACTATATATCTGGTGTTCCCGTGTCACACTCTTGATCAGGAGTCCAATTTTAGTGGATTTGCTTAATTCAAGGTCATCTCATGAATTCCTTGACCCTCTCCTTCTGCCTTGAAAACCCTAAAAATCGATGTTTAACATAATCACTCATCGGTTCTTTTAATAAAACTTAAAATGCCTGTATCTTTGCGCGTCTTGAAGATAAATAAATTCTGATTTTATATTCGTGTTCAGCGAGGTCTAAATGACCAGAATGGATATTTTAGGGAGTTCTTGGGAAATATAAATTGCAAGTTGAGTTTTGCCGGGGAAAGGTTCGGCTCCAGGGCCAAATTATAAAAATCAAAAAATGGACAAAATGACCACCCTATAACTTTTGAAAATGACTATATATGGTGTTCCGGTGATACACTCTTGATCAGGAGCCCAAATTTAGTAGATTTACTTAATTCCAGGTCATCTCATGAATTTCCGTGACCCTCTCCCGCTGCCTTGAAAACCCTAAAAATCGATGTTTAACACACTCACACATCAGTTCTTATAATAAAACTTAGAATGCCTGTATCTCTGCGCGTTAAGAAGATAAATTAATTCTGATTTTATATTCGTGTTCAGCGAGGTCTAAATGACCAGAATTGATATATTCGGGAGTTTTTGGGAAATATAAATTGCAAGTTGAGATTTGCCGGGGAAAGGTTCGGCTCCTGGGCAAATTTAAAAATCAAAAAATGGAAAATTGACCCCCACATAACTTTTGAAAATGACTATATATCTGGTGTTCCAGTGTCACACTCTTGATCAGGAGCCCAAAATAAGAGGATTTGCTTAATTCCAGGTCATCTCATGAATTTCCGTGACCCTCTCACACTGCCTTGAAAACCCTAAAAATCGATGTTTAACACACAAACTCATCAGTTCTTATAATAAACTTAAAATGGCTGTATCTTTGCGCGGAATGAAGATAAATTAATTCTGATTTTATATTCGAGTTCAGCAAGGTCTAAATGACCAGAATTGATACTTTCGGGAGCTTTTGGGAAATATAAATTGCAAGTTGAGTTTTGCCGGGGAAAGGTTCGGCTCACGGGCCAAATTTTAAAAATCAAAAAATAGACAAATTGACCCCCCTATAACTTTTGAAAATGACTATATGTTTTGTGTTCCGGTGTTAAACTCTTGATCAGGAGCCCAAATTTAGTGGATTTGCTTAATTCCAGGTCATCTCATGAATTTCCTTGACCCTCTCCCGCTGCCTTGAAAACCCTTAAAATCGATGTTTAACAGACTCACTCATCAGTTCTTATAATAAAACTTAAAATGGCTGTATCTATGCGCGTTTTGAAGATAAATTAATTCTGATTTTATATTCGTGTTCAGCGAGGTGTAAATGACCAGAATTGATATTTTTGGGAGTTTTTGGGAAATATATATTGCAAGTTGAGTTTTGCCGGGGAAAGGTTCGGCTCATGGGCCAAATTTTATAAATCAAAAAATGGACAAATTGACCCCCCTATAACTTTTGAAAATGACTATATATTTGGTGTTCCGGTGTTACACTCTTGATCAGGAGCCCAAATTTAGTGGATTTGCTTAATTCCAGGTCATCTCCAGAATTTCCTTAACCCTCTCCCGCTGCCTTGAAAACCCTTAAAATCGATGTTTAACACACTCACTCATCAGTTCTTATAATAAAACTTAAAATGGCTGTATCTTTGCGCGTTTTGAAGATAAATCAATTCTGATTTTATATTCGTGTTCAGCGAGGTCTAATTGACAAGAATTGATATTTTCGGGAGTTGTTGGGAAATATAAATTGCAAGTTGAGTTTTGCCGGGGAAAGGTTCGGCTCCTGGGCCAAATTTAAAAAATCAAAAAATGGACAAATTGACCCCCCAATAACTTTTGAAAAATACTATATATCTGGTGTTCCGGTGATTCACTCTTGATCAGGAGCCCAAATTTAGTGAATTTGCTTAATTTTAGGTCACCTCATGAATTTCCTTGACCCTCTCCCGCTGCCTTGAAAACCCTAAATCGATGTTTAACACACTCACTCATCAATTCCTATAATAAAACTTAATATGGCTGTATCTTTGCGCGCTTTCAAGATAAATTAATTCTCATTTTATATTCGTGTTCAGCGAGGTCTAAATGACTAGAATTGATATTTTCGGGAGTTTTCTGGAAATATAAATTGCAAGTTGAGTTTTCCCGGGGATAGGTTCGGCTCCTGGGCCAAATTTAAAAAATCAAAAAATGGACAAATTGACCTCCCAATAACTTTTAAAAATGACTATATATCTGGTGTTCCGGTGTTACACTCTTGATCAGGAGCCCAAATTTAGTGGATTTGCTTAATTCCAGGTCACCTCATGAATTTCCTTGACCCTCTCCTGCTTCCTTGAAAACCCTAAAAATCGATGTTTAACACACAAACTCATCAGTTCTTATAATATAACTTAGAATGCCTGCATCTTTGCGCGTTTTGAAGATATATCGATTCTGATTTTAAACTCGTGTTCAGCGAGGTCTAAATGACCAGAATTGATATTTTCGGGAGTTTTTGGGAAATATAAATTGCAAGTTGAGTTTTGCCGGGGAAAGGTTCGGCTCACGGGCCAAATTTTAAAAATCAAAAAATAGACAAATTGACCCCCCTATAACTTTTGAAAATGACTATATGTTTTGTGTTCCGGTGTTAAACTCTTGATCAGGAGCCCAAATTTAGTGGATTTGCTTAATTCCAGGTCATCTCATGAATTTCCTTGACCCTCTCCCGCTGCCTTGAAAACCCTTAAAATCGATGTTTAACAGACTCACTCATCAGTTCTTATAATAAAACTTAAAATGGCTGTATCTATGCGCGTTTTGAAGATAAATTAATTCTGATTTTATATTCGTGTTCAGCGAGGTGTAAATGACCAGAATTGATATTTTTGGGAGTTTGGGAAATATAACTTGCAAGTTGAGTTTTGCCGGGGAAGGGTTCGGCTCCTGGGCCAAATTAAAAAAATCAAAAAATGGACAAATTGACCCCC
>ARYC01013112.1:0-13076 GCA_000711775.1 Oxytricha trifallax
TTGACATCTTGACCTCATTATATTATTTATATATAAAATATATCATTTTTTAATTTTTTTTAAACAAATCAAATTCTGCTCTTCTATTACATTTCTTATTTAACAACTTTCACTACTTCCGTCAACTTTTTATGTTCATGCTCCCATAGGAAATTGATTGAAAATATATTTCCAATTGACTCGATAATAATATATTAAAAATTTATGAGCAAACAAACTCATACAAATATATTTTCTTAAAAACGTTATAATCACTCTGTATTTGAAATATGATATATTTTTGTAATTAGTTTTTTTCCCAATTTTTCTAAAATTATTACTATAACAATTTTATAGAAACTTATAGTTATGGGGAGATTGGTTTGAAGGGATATTAAATAAAAAACTGATTTTAAATATATTAATAAGTTTGTAAAGATACTGCTTTTAATATAAATATCTTCTTGATTTATTTAAAGATTGTTAAAATGAATTTAATTAAAATAAATTAAATAAGTTTCTTTATTTAATATCCCTTCAAACCAATCTCCCCATAACTATAAGTTTCTATAAAATTGTTATAGTAATAATTTTAGAAAAATTGGGAAAAAAACTAATTACAAAAATATATCATATTTCAAATACAGAGTGATTATAACGTTTTTAAGAAAATATATTTGTATGAGTTTGTTTGCTCATAAATTTTTAATATATTATTATCGAGTCAATTGGAAATATATTTTCAATCAATTTCCTATGGGAGCATGAACATAAAAAGTTGACGGAAGTAGTGAAAGTTGTTAAATAAGAAATGTAATAGAAGAGCAGAATTTGATTTGTTTAAAAAAAATTAAAAAATGATATATTTTATATATAAATAATATAATGAGGTCAAGATGTCAAGAAGGAAAATGATTTAAACAAGGAGAATCAAAATTTTCATATGAATAGGGATATTGTAGGGGTGAGGGGGGGTTTATTTATGGTAGGAGGGGGGGTCTCGTTTTAGGCCTGGGAGGGGGGTGGGAGAGGGTCTCGGTTGGAACATATACATTAAATTCACAAAAAACTGAGTTTTCTCTACTAACCCCAATAAGTCCCCAAATATACCATTCAAATCAAAGCGCTTATAAATCTCAATAAGGGGTTTTAGGGTCTTGATTAGTAATAAGTGTTATTTGTGTAATAACATGGTAAATAATCAAGCTAAACTTTATAATAATTGATAAATAGTAAATATATACAAGATTAATATTTCTTAAATAGATTTGATTTTAATAGGAAAGAAAATTGATTTGTTAAATAGATCAATTTCAAGTATAGTCATAGTACTCTTCCTCATTAAAAACTCAAAACCCCTTAATTGTGTTTACAAATGCCTTGATTTTAATGGAATTTGTTAAGGATTAGGGCCATTAATAATTGCGAGAAATAATTACAAGCTTTTTTTTGGATTTTTTTATGAATAATAAATAAATTGAGTGCTTATGCTTCTTTATGGATGTGATGTATTGAGTGAATAAGTCAAACCAGTACTTGAAAACTGCAGTTCAATTCCACTGCCTTAAAGCTGTATAATTAAAGCAAAAATAACTCAATTTTTAATCTAAGAGTAGTTTAAAATTCTTATGTAAGCATATTAACTATATTAACAATGAAAAACTTTGAAGTATTGGGCTCACTTCTTTCTCGAACAGCGTTCTACTATGTTTGATTGTTAGCTACCTGAGTTAAAGAAATCTGTATAATATGTTGCAAACATTTATAAACGAAATGGTATCACTTACAAAGGTGTGAATCGTATCAAGAGAGTGATTGATTTCACTCTGCCATTTTACAACAATAACCTAAATTATATTTATATAAAATGCAGAGAGCTCAATAGAATAATATTAAGTTTATACATGCTGACGAAGCTGTGTTTCACTTCAAAACTTTCATCTAGAAGTCTTGGTATAAGAGACATAGTAATAAAGAATTATATAACTAGAAAGTCAAGGTAAAATAGTTGCCAATCCTTGGAAGTATAAGCAAGGATGTTCGGTTATTACTTTTATTATAGAACCTCTCTATAAAGAAGGTCAGAATTAAAAGTTCTTAAAGAAACTGAGAGAAAAGTACACTGACTTAGCTATATAACAATCGTTGATAATCTTTTTGAGCACTAGACCAAAAAACTAAAAAGAGGTATGAAAAAATTAAAATACCACAATTGTTTAATGTATATTACAGCCCGCATCTTAATTGAATTGAATTCTACTGAGGTATATAAAAGGTCATTACAAGAAACTGGTGCTATACAACTTGATGAATGACCAACCAATCGATACAGTCACTTCACTCAAATTTCAGCAGGCAATTTAGTAGTCTTAAAAAGTATGCAAAAGATGCCTAATTCATATCATTAGAGCAGAAATAAAGTAATAATGTTAAATAAACTTAACACAACTACCAAAATATTTAAAAATGAATTTTTATTAGTTAAATACATTATACATTTTGCTCTATAATTTTCATAGTAAAACCTAAAAATATTCCATACCCCAAATAAGTTTCTTACATATCAAATAACTAATCAGCCTTCTCAAGGGATTTTAGAGTTTCTATTCATCCATCAGTTATATTGTAAACTTAACTAATAGAAGAATTCTTATTTTTAAGAATTCAATTCCTATTTATTTTACATGTTCAATAACTTCAAATGTAAAGATATAGATGGAGAGTTAAGAATTAGAAATGATTTAGAAATTTTATGCTGGTCTGAATCGCATAAATTTTATAGTTTTTATTTTGCAATTCCTAGTATTATTGTTTGGGGTTTGGGAATTCCTTTAGTTGCTTTTTTCATTTTATTCTACAGAAGAAAAGTAAAAATATAACAATATTAAATTAATTAAGAAAATTTTAGAGTGAATTAAAAATAAAATCGTAAAATTAATTTATATATTAAAGCACTTGATACATTTGAGATTAGATAAAGATATGGATTTTTGTATAGAGGATACAAGCAAAGCTTTTAAATCCTTTTATCAAATAATTGTTTGCAGATTAATATAATATAATTTAATTTTGTTTTATTTTTAAGATTTTAAAACTTAGTTATAACATTTTATAATAAAATCTAATTCAGAAAGATGGATTTTATTTATAATTTGATAATAAATTTCATGAATTTTTTTTATGATCATCAACCTATTAATATAGTAAATTCCAATAAATTTATAATTTTTTTATTGATAAATTAAATTGCAAAAGGAGTTTATTTTTGGGAAATAATTATTATGTACAGAAAAATTTCAATTCTTTTTGTATCTGTTTTCATATTTTTAAAATAATTTATAATCTATTAATTTTGAATAAAAATATCTCACTATTTTTAATTCATTAGTTCTTTTGGAGTTATTGCTTAGGCTCTAGTTGTCTTTGCTATTTTGATTGCGTAAGTTAATTATACTTATATTTGCTGATGTTTTTTTTTATAGTTTTTTAATGATAAATTTGAAGAAACAACCTTACAGCACTCATGAACTTAATAATCTCGAAACTATGTCTATTATAACTTCAATGCTCACAATTTATTGCGGAATGTTTTTTGTACTTGATAGACCTAAATCTTGGATTGATTAGAAAACTTTCTAATAAAATAAATTAATATACCCAAAACTGGATTTCATTTACTAATTAAAATTTAATATAGTATAAAATCCATTAAACATTCTAACAAACTTAAAAATTTATCAACTAATTTTTAGTAAGTATTTTGAAATATATGATTATATAAAATTATAAAAGGATATTTAAATACAATTGAAAAAATTTTTTTATGATTGATTAGAATCCTGACTATGCAAAAGGATCAGTTAATTTGCCTAACACTGTGAGAAACTTTTTCTTCGCTCTAATATTAGCAACAAATTTCATTTTTTTCGCTTATTGGATTGTAAAAATGTTCGAATAAATGCGTGCTAAAATCAGAACAAATTTTACTTAAGTTTACTTAAACTTAAGTATATAATTAATGATTATAGCTTTCATTTTTAATAAAAATTCAACCATTTTTTTAAGAATTTACTTTAGCATGCTTTTTGTGCTTAAATAAATAGAAACTTTAGAAAGAAAATGAAGATTATAAAATACAAAGAGAGCATTAAATTTATTATGAGGATGCGATTCAATTTATGCAGGAACTGGAAAACTTATATAAAAACAAAAAATTAATATTGAATAGTCAAAATATTTAGAGATTAATAAATAATTTTTTTAAACATTTTTACTAAAAAAAAATTTGTTTAATTAAATAAGATTGGATATCAATTATTTAGTGTAAGTTTTCGAAATATATTATGCAGTCAATCTCTTAATAATAAAATCTCTAACTTTTTTTCTAAATTTCTTTTAAGTTTTATAAACTTTAAAAATTGAGCATTTTTATGCAATATTTTTGGAAAATATATTTTGTATAGATTAATTATATTAGAGATTAAAACTGTATCTAGACCCTAAGAAGATACTTAAAAATTTTGAAGATCTAAAATAATAACAAAAGTTAAATTAACTTAATCTAGCGGAATTCGATGCAATTAATTTAGAAAATTCAATAAAAAATCTCAAAAACTCTAATAAAAATATTTAATAAGAGCTATCTGAGCATTAAATTTAGAAGAATGAAATAAAGCTTTTGGAGAGGAGTTAATAAAGAAGTACTCGGGCACTTATTAATAGAGAAAGAGCATGCTTGATGTTTAGTGAAAAAGAATAAAACATGGTGAATTCTTACAAATAGGACGAAGCTTAAGATAGTGTTAAGAGCAATGATAGTTAGACAAGGTTCAATCAAATGTTCTTCAACAAAAATGCTCAATTAGATTCATAAAATTACTAAAATATACTAAACATAAATTTAGGATAATAATCCTTATTAGAGAATAAAATTTAATGCATCTATATTTTAAATTATTTTTTTTATCATGTGTACTTGAAAATTTATTGTGATATAGTTGCTTTAAATTTTAGAAAGTTGGTAGGGGCTTACTTACTGACTTCTTACAGTTATTTAATCATTTAAGAATTCTTAAAAAACATTTTAATTTTTATAAGAAAATTTTACAGTTCTTTGAAGACCATTACCCTGATTTAAGATAAATCCTAGCTACATTTTTTTAGTTCTGAGTAGATGTTTAATTTTTAAGTAAAAAATTTTTTTGTAAAATAATTGATAGTAATTTGCTAAAAATTGATAAAAGTTATATTTTAAAGTATTTTATATGATAAAATTTATCTTAATATATTAATTAAAATAAGTAAATTAATAGTAAAGACCATAATAAATTAGATTCAAGTCTAAAAGAAGATTTTGTCGAAATAAATTAAATCGCAGCATAAATATAGAAAAAGAAAAATAATCTAAAAATTAATACTAAAATATCCTAAAAGTATGATTAAGCAAATATTTATGGATCTGTACAAAGAAGGACAATTTAGATATCTTAATAATATCTTTATTATTAGTTCGTAAGTATAAACTAAAGGTCAGGCGTAATGAATAATTGAAATTAAGATTTATTATTTGATTATTATAAATTTAGTGACTCAGTAATTTTAAACATGGAGTACTTTGATTTGTTATATTTGATGAAAACAACATTGAGAAAATTAACATTACAAGCTTGCCAAACCAAGTCACCAAAGGAAAGTTAATTATTTACATAACTAGGGTATATTTATGAGGATCGACTGAAGAATCTGATCAAGACCAGGTTGCATATGTACCCCACCCCTGCCGACCTGGTTTTGATCTATCTTTATTCTTATTTAAACAGAATTAATATATCTGAGGACATTGAATTAATTAAAAAATCTAAAAATAAATCAGGTTCTCCTGTTAGAAAACCAAAAAATTAAAAAAAAACTCTATTTTTTTGATGAACTTAAATTAAACTTTAATTTAATTGATAAATAGAATTTTTCATACTCCTCTATTTAATTTTATTTTTCTTATTATCTTGTTTATTTAGATATTTATTTATGCAATCAATCATTATCTTTAAGTAAATGTAAACTAACCAAGTTAACTTTCTTATTCAGGTAGATTAATTACAAACTTTAATTATCTTAATTTATAAAATATATGATGTCTATTTAATTCTTTTAAACTGTTTACTCATAAATTATGTTTAAGCTTAATTGATTATAATTTATTTCAGGAATTTATATGTTAACTATAAATTGATTGAATTAATTAAAAATATATTTTTGAAGAAGAAGTATCATTTTTTTTTATTCTATGATTTTTAAAAACTTGTTATTTGTAATAAATATTAAATAGTGATATATTAAAATATGATAATTGATAAATTTAATATAAGTATGATAATTAATTTATAGTTATTTTAAATTATAAATTATTCAATACTTGCCAATTTTATCCTTAATTTATAAACATAGTCAATTTAAATAGTCGGATCAGACTACACAAGTATAGTAAGAATATTTGTAAACTCTACCTACAATTCAAATCCATTAGCAAATATATATCCTCCATTTGTAATTATCATATATAAAAAATAAAAAATATTTGAAAACTAGATTTTAAATATGTTAATATTCATTTTTAATATTAAACTCTAATTAGTCCTTAAATGATTTTAAATACAATATTTTTTATATTTAATTGATTAATATATAAAAGGGTCTGTTTTGCATTAAAAACCCCAATACTCCTTCAGTAGTTTAATTTAGTTTATAATTAATAATGCAGACATTTATAATACTTTATTGAGAGTTTCAATAGAAATTAAAAAATATTTGTGTGTAAATGTAATATATTTAATGTTTAAATTCTACGTATGTGTCAGTTAATAAGAGTAAATATAGATATGCTTTATAAGTTTCTTTATGGGCGTGATGAATATACAGAATAATTCAAACCTATTTTATATTACAATTGTATTATGTGCCTCACATCTCCTACTTCTATAAGATGTCACTCTTTATGAATTTAATTTGAAGAGAACTCATAAAGACCATCTGCAATTTTTAGAAAATCAAGGTCTTGGTAAGAGAGGTAGAACATAGAAATTATAACTAAAAGATTAAATTTAGATTCTTATTATCCTTGGTAATGCATTTATGTTATCCACCCTCGTTCAATAAAAATCGAATCTAACATAAAGTTATTCAAATATCTCAGAGATATCTTAACAAAGATATCATTCTGTTTATAGAGAATTTATCATTTTACAAAAATAAAACAGAATAAAGATATTCGAAGCACAAATATTAATTAATTAACAGATCCTATATAGTCTTTAATTTTATAGTATCAAATAATTTTTTTACTGTCAAATAGTCCTTGTTCAAAATTTCTACGCTACCATTTTATATATAATTTAAACAAAAATGTGGGTTATAAAAAAATTTCTGATAAAATAAATTGTGATGGAAAAATTAATGATTTATTTCAAAATAGAAGTATGATTTGGTGTTTATAAATTATTATTTTAGATTTAAACGAATGAATAATTTTACTAATTAGATGAGTTATTATACGAATATTTTTTCACTTTAATCCTCCTTTTATTTCTTGTTTGAGCCCATATAGTTTAACTGAGAGTCAGTTCCTACATCTATGTTTATCTCATCTAATTTTCACAAATCTTTATAAAGTTTCTTACTCAATTAATGTTAAACTTTCATTCTATTAAAATTTATGAATTATTTTATCAAGATAATTATATTGCCAAGTTTAGCTATAAATTGGTACATTTTACACTTCCTACAATCATGACGCTGATTTTAATCACCTGATTAATCCGAAAATATCAAATTAATTTCAAAATTCTCATTATTAATTTAATATAAAATAAAATTTAAAATAATAGAAAATTATTACTATCTACTCTTGATGAGCCATTTATTATGACATCCATGAATTTATTATCAATGTATAGGGAGCCTCCGAATTATTAATTCTCTGTATTATTCATGAATAAGGAACCTAAGAACTATATCTTGCTATAATATGGAAGAATGGGAATCTCGTCTGAGTCTTCAGGTTCATCAAGATATAGTTAAAAAATATATGACTTTAAGTAAGAAGAATATTAATATGAAATTAATACATAAATAGTTTATACTTTACAGATATGCCAATTCTTCATCAGAAAGTTAAGTATATAGAAAAGCTCCTTATTGCTAAGCAAAACCACTCAGAATAGTAGTATCAATAAATGTTGCATCTATCACATTTTCTAAATAAAGAGTGCCACCTTAAATTGCCATGTTCTAATCGAAAGTCACATTTTGAAGGAATAGATTACTGTTTTTATACATTTAAAAGATCATTTTAATAAGTATAATCAATAAGTGTCCTACATATAAAATAATGTTTTAAGCATAGATAACTCCTCCGCTGACTGCCGAATTATTCTAGAAAACTGTTTACCCTTGGATAGTTAATGTAGAATTTTTAATATTAAAAACAGCACCTTAATCAAGTTTAATTAGTTGATCTATAAAAATAGGCATATGTTATTCCAAAGACTTACAAAATATTTGCTACATTATTGGAATTAATAATAATTTAAATTTATCAGCTGTATAGCAATTTTGAAAATTAGTATCCTCCACAAGTATTTCAACAGCATTTTCAATTTAAAATAAACTTAATCTATATCCTGAATACTCAGGGCTTTTATAAGATGACAAATCATATGAATAAAATTTCTATATCTTATAGCTTAAATTATCAATAAAATAGTTTATTAAGATGGATAATCAGATTAACAGGTAAAACTTGAATTTCTAATGTGTATTTTAACATTTGGCTAATCTGAAAATAAAAATTGAGTATTGCCATTATTCTATATTGTAAAATACTCTTCTGTAATTACTTAATCATAGATTTCTATAATTTATAGATCTTCTTCAAGTCTTCTATTTTAGAATAATTTTGTTAAATATAATTAAATCATTCTTTTTTGATATTATTAATATGACTATATTTTTGAGAAAAAAAGGGTTAGGTAAAATATATAATTCTACTATGAGCAGAAGTTTCTTAATACTCTCTATTTTAATTCAATTTTTAAAACTTTAATCTCTGTAGTTTAGATTATTTATCCTTCTATATTTCTCCAAGCATAAAGTCAAAGCATGATTGATAAAATCTTGGTGATTATTGTAGAAATACATTTGAATTTGGAAAATTAATTATAATTAAATTAATAATAAATCAAAATCGTGGCAGTTAAAGTTGGCCAATTTAAACGATCTTGGGCTCATTCGATAGAGAATTCAAAATTAGCTGGATTTAATATTGGCGGTACTATTTTATCGCATCCCTGGAGCGAGATAACTTCACTTTAATGTGAAGTAATTTAATGAATTTAGATGGATTCAATTAAAGTGAAGTTATCTCGCTCCAGGGATGCGATAAAATAGTACCGCCAATATTAAAGTCCAGTTAATTTTGAATTCTCTCTCGAATGAGCCCAAGATCGTTTAAATCGGCCAACTTTAACTGCCACGATTTTGATTTATTATTAATCAATTATATTTAAAAATTAAAAATTATTGAATTTAATTAATAAACGTAATAGATTTACAAATACTTAAATATAAATTAAAATGGACTATAATAACCTTACATTATTCTAAAAACTCTTTAATTCTACATATAAACTGGATATATAGACAAGCCTCGATTATAAATTAAAAAATTATAATTTCACACTTATACACACTAGTGTGCTAGATAACAAACGAATCTGAAAAAATTATATTTATTTAAATATCAAATCCCTATTAAAAATACTGATTGTATATATTCTTTGTTATCTCAAATTTAGCTTGTATTTATTTCATTTTTTCCAAACATTATTAAAAACTAATTAGCAATATATAATTAATGACTTTTTATTAATCTTTAAATTTTGTTTTACCAATTTTTTGATTTATTATTAATTTAATTATAATTAATTTTCCTTATTCAAATTTATTTCTACAATATTGAAATTCTTTAATTCTTATTCTTAAGATATTTTTAAATTAATTAAATTAAAATTACTATATTAAAAAGTAATATTTAATGAAATTTATCAAATTAAAAAATATCTGAATTTGCATCTTCCTTAGTTCTTTGCTAAATTTTTATATTTAAATTATCTCTTAAGCATTCAAGGTATTTTAAATATATTTAAATTCTAATAATTATAGCTATTTTGCTTATGACTTTTTATCAAATAATTTCATTTCTTGAGGTAAAATAATTGTTGATTTTTTCATATTTTTGGCTGCTTCTTTTCCAAAATAAATACTTATTTTATTTGTAGTATCAATAAATATTAGATTTAAAAAACCAAAAATATTAATTTCTTGACCTCCTAATAAAGCCTATCTATGATTGTTTTTATTTAATTAGAAATTATCTTCAACTAATCCATCTCTATTTATTTGTATACTATTGGATAAATTCTTGGTAAAATCGCTCGCTATAGTTATATTGAGTGTCATAAAAGTCAAACATAAAATTAGAACGTTTGATCTTGTGAAACTTCTTTATACTAAATATGGTTCTATCTTCATTTAATATTTTATAGTATTTAATTAATTCACTAATTCACTAGATATTATATCTTCTTATTCATTTAAAAATGTCTTAAGAAAATAATTTAACAAAAATATTCTTGTAAATTTTATAAATTTAAATTATATTTATATTTAAGTATAGAGTAGATAGTAAATTTATAAACATTTATGAAGACTGGAATTACTATAAAAATCATGCTAACTTTGCAGTTATAGCCTCAATTTATAAAAATTTTAATAACATGATATATTCAATATCTTATTATAGTAAATATTTATTATATAAAGCAGATTGTACATATTCTATGTTATATAACTGACAGCCACCAAATTATCTAGTTATAAGAAATATGGTTTATTATAACGGGCGGAACAATAACCCAGTTAAAAATTGCATAAATTAACTTATTTTTCCTTACCTATTCTTATTTTTTCAATGGGATTTTATCATAAATTAAGTTAAGATAATAATTTCGAATAGTGATATTTCTGCTAAAAGTGGAGATGTTGGGGAGATGGAACTTGGGGACGATGGTTGCTATGATAGATCATGGTATGCTAATTTATTGTTTATAAAATATTATAATTTCTATTTCAAAAATTAAATATAATTAGAGGAATAATTTTTATTGAGACCCCCCCCCCCAAAAAAACTTTTCCCGAATCATAAATTTTTTTACGAAATCAGAAAATATTGAACCTTTATCATGACCAAAAAACCCCAAAAGACCAAAACCCCGAAAAAAAGCCAAAGATTTTCGCATGCAGTATAAAGATTTTTTTTCGTAAAAAAATTTATGATTCGGGAAAAGTTTTTTTGGGGGGGCCAAATTCCGTATAAAATAAAATGGATAACGAAAAATATTAAGATGAATTGGTCTTATGCAGAAATACTATTTTGATTTTTCATACTCAATTTAAAAAAACAGTCATGTAATTGAAAGTTTATATATATATATAAAAATAATTACACAAATTTATAAATATGAGAGCATTTCTACATTTACTCCTCATTATATACTAACTGCCCTTATTTATTTACTATGTGATATTATATTTATTTAGAATTTCTAAAATAATTCTATTTTAGCATTTTAATTAGCTAATTCCTCTCTGTTGTCTAATCATTATAATTCATTTAACTCTGCTATCAGTTCTTATTTATCAGTTTATATTATCTTCTGTTATTCAACCTTAGGTTTGATTTATTTTCTAAGAGAAAAAGTAAATAAAATATATGAGATAAAGTAAAAATAAAGATAATAATAGCATTACATAGTTTCAAAATGTGAGTCTTTGTTGAAACAGTCCGCTCCATTTTAATATTTCTAATAATCTAATTATTTTCTGATTAATTTTAGATAATGAAAATTCTTGATTTTCAAAGATTTACATACAATATTAAAAATAAAATGATTTGTGTTAAATTGTAGATATATTCAAATTTATTAATAATATTATTTGAAGCTTAAAATATTTTGAATTTTATAGAATTCATATAAGCTTCTTTTAAACATAGAAGGATTAAATTATTTATGCATTCTTATAAAATATTTCAAATCAGTTAAGATCGATTGAATATAAATATAAAAAATGAGTAAAATTATTTTATAAATGTGTAATGTTGCAAAATATAAAATAAAAATTATCTTAAAAATAATAATTTAAAACACGGTTTATTTTAAAATAGTAATATTAAACTTATTTTTTATAAATAATATATATTTTCTTTGAAAATTATTATATAATTCAAAATATAGAGAGACACTTGATTATATATAAATTGTAATATACTAAAATTTGAAGTAATAATTTATTTACATATTAATTCAGGATCATTTGTTACTGCTCGCTGGGAGTCATTTGTGACTTCTATCAATGATGAAAATTAACGAGTTATACTCAAAATTAAATATTTATCAATTCACTGTTTAATACTAAAATCAAACCATTAATCTTAGTCGTGACGTAGACGTATCTGAAGTGAGTTGACATGGCAAATCGTGAACTAGAAAACTCCAAAAAACCAACTCGCCCCCCATTCCACTTCTCCCTGTACCGAGATGCATACGAGACAGAGCCTAGTCACGACTAGGGGTATCCCCCGCAGAGCTCGCAGAGATCTGCTTCCTGTAAACAATAAAAGGGGAGTCTGGAGAAAACGCTTGCCAGGTTCCACTGCTACTGCTGAGATAGTAGTCTCTGTCTCTTAGCTGTGGCAGCATCATTAACCCGACCTGGTGTAAGAGGAAAATCATTATCGTTGGCCTCTATGGTTATCATCGTCTCACTTTTGAAAGTTGAGCATCACCTTCATTCTGCTCCCTATTACCTAGGAAGCTGAAATCACGCAAGGAATCTCATCTAATGCAGGGAAATCCTTAGCGTGCAGACGACTCGAGGTCTCTAGGATATGACAGATTGAACCCCGCCGACTGGTCTCTAATCAAAACCTCAAAACCCTTTCCAGTAGTTTGATTGAGTTTTTGATTGATAAAAGTAGACTATTA
>ARYC01013116.1:0-10235 GCA_000711775.1 Oxytricha trifallax
TCGCTTCTTCTGAGTCGATTGAGTCTTAAGCTATTGATCGTTTCGGTATTCTTGTAGAGATGAAATCATTTTAATCATTGCTTTCCTCGCTCTAATCCATCTCATCTGTAAACTTCTTCAACTTTCTCTAAGCCTTTAACTTGTGACTTTTCGCTTTTTAGATAGGTTATTACCTACCTAAAGTATTTAGTTAATTACTATTTCTTATATAATTAGGAGCTACCCTATCAAATAACTTACCTTTCTATTATTTCTATTACTTTGTTTTAGTTTATCTTAATCGTTTGTTTTCTATTTCTAGATCATCACACCTGGCATGTAAGGCGGCAATGCTATCGCGAAGTTTTTAAATGTATGCCTTGCGCTTGATCCTTGACTTTTGAATTGCTTTTTACTTCATGTAAATCCAGAGATTGGGTTTGATCTTACTTCTGCTAATTTCAAACTTTGATTATGCTTTGACTTGGTTGGACGAAACAATTTTCTTTGATTTAGAGGGCTCTCCAGTACCAATACCATCTTTAAGGAAGCTTTTGTATTTGCTCAAGTCAACTTCACCTCTGAGCTTGTATAATTGAGAATCTACATCGACACATCTACATCTTCTTCAAGTACGTAATCAACAAAAATCTTGGATTCCTTATCTTAGCGATTGCCATTAATTGATTTGAGTTGTGTGGCTAACAATGCTGCACCGGTATGAAAGTCTAAAATGATGATGTGTACTGAGACTATAGTTGCTCCAGGTAATTCTCTTCGGATTGATGGAGCTGCAGTGGAGGCAGTAGCAGTAGACTTTCTTAATTGGAGCGCATTAAACACCATTGGAATGATAGGTAGAGCAAGTATCATCAGTAACCTCAGATTAATGCATGGATTGATAGGTAGCGATAGCATTGCAAGACAAACTCTTCAGATATGTGAACTACTCTTCGTTACCGCCATTTAAACTAATATCTGTTAATTTTTATTATATAATATACTAATTAATCTCAAAGTGTGATTTATATGATTTCGATTAATTTAAAAATAATAACTTAACAGGCAGAGGTTTATAATGGTAGAATAATCATAAAATTAACACTTTTGGCAACGATAAGCATGCCTCCCTATTATTGGATGTACAATCTGAAAATCCTTATGATTATGCTGAATTTCATTATATAAATAGTTTTCAACTAATTTTGATGGATGAATATGATTCTACTATATGTTTTTATTGAAAGCAGCCTGCGGAAGAACCAACACTGTATGTTGGGTCTTGCTTTCAATAAAAACATATAGTAGAATCATATTCATCCATCAAAATTAGTTGAAAACTATTTTTATAATGAAATCCAGCATAATCATAAGGATTCTCAGATTGTACATCAAATAATAGGGAGGCATGCTTATCGATGCCAAAAGTGTTAATTTTTAGATTATTCTACCATTATAAAGCCTCTGCCTGTTAAGTTATTATTTTAAAATCAATCGAAATCATATAAATCACACTTTGAGATTAATTAGTATATTATATAATAAAAATTAACAGATACTAGTTTAAATGGCGGTAACGAACAGTAGTTCACATATCTGAAGAGTTTGTCTAGCAATGCTATCGCTACCTATCAATCCATGCACTAATCTGAGATCACTGATGATACTTGCTCTACCTATCATTCCAATGGTGTTGAATGCACTCCAATTAAGAAAGTCTACTGCTACTGCCTCCACTGCAGCTCCATCAATCCGAAGAGAATTACCTGGAGCAACTATGCGAGAAACATCCAGAACTTTCATAGTGAGCGCTACCAACAACTCAAATCAATTAATGGCAAGCGCTAAGATAAGGAATCCAAGATTTTTGTTGATTACGTACTTGAAGAAGATGTAGATGTGTCGATGTAGATTCTCAATTATACAAGCTCAGAGGTAAAGTTGACTTGAGCAAATACAAAAGCTTCCTCAAAGATGGTATTGGTACTGGAGAGCCCTCTAAATCAAAGAAAATTGTTTCGTCCAACTAAGTCAAAGCATAATCAAAGTTTGAAATCAGCAGAAGTAAGATCAAACCCAAGCTCTGGATATACATGAAGTAAAAAGCAATTCAAAAGTATAGGATCAAGCGCAAGGCATACATTTAAAAACTTCGCGATAGCATTGCCACCTTACATGCCAAGTGTGAAGATCTAGAAATAGAAAACAAACGATTAAGATAAACTAAAACAAAGTAATAGAAATAATAGAAAGGTAAGTTATTTGATAGGGTAGATCCTAATTAAATAAGAAATAGTAATTAACTAAATACTTTAGGTAGGTAATAACCTATCTAAAAAGCGAAAAGTCACAAGTTAAAGGCTTAGAGAAAGTTGAAGAAGTTTACAGATGAGATGGATTAGAGCGAGGAAAGCAATGATTAAAATGATTCCATCTCTACAAGAATACCGAAACGATCAATAGCTTAAGACTCAATCGACTCAGAAGAAGCGAGTATGAGTTCGGAAATAATAGGGAAAGTAAATAAATGGCTTCCTAAACAGAACCAAATAGCACCAGCGAAGATGAAGATGAAGTCGACTTTGGCATTCATACTGAAGCTGATTGTGTTATAACACCATAAAAGGTACTAACCAGAAATAAAACGATCAGGACCAGAAAGCACTGTCGCTTACCATTAATTCGGAAGTCTGGATCGATAATGCAATTATTCTAAATCTAAAACCAAACTTTGCTTCCACCTAAGTTATTTCGGGGTTCAACGCAAGGATTAATTAGCAAATACCACTGCCATACTCTTAGTATTATAATCAAATGATGAAACTCTTAAAACATGGTATTTTCTCAACACAGGACGACGAAGAAGATTGCGTAAAAACCTTTGCAAAATACTTGGATTTCTTGGGCTTTGTTCAAATTTAGATTATGTATGTGCAAACAACCAAAGAGGCAACCTTTTTAATGAATGATTTGCAAAACGATTTTGAATTTAGCTGGTTGAAGTTATACTTGGGAAAGCACGCTAAGTATAGAGCAAATCATGAGTTCAATCTGTTAAAAGAGCATAGAGATTCCAAATTCATTCTACCATGCCAGAATCTCTTTTTTGATAATGATGAGAACTTATTCATCTAGAACTTTAAGATCAATCAGAGGTGCTACCCACTTGGCAAATTCCTAATGCGTGTACCAAAACTCAAGCAAGTTTATAGACTAAGGATAGCTTTAGGAGTATGCATTGCGAATCTTGAACTGACTAAGCGTGGAATATTTGCTCCTCATCAAAGTATCGTGCGTTATCTAGTTGGCACGACTTCTACAAACTTAAGAGTACTAATAGCTGGGCTAGATTTCGCTTTCAAATAAGATAGACTCTTCAAACCTTGGAGTGGTTTCAGCATAGTTTCTAATGAAATACAGAAAGCTGCAAGAGATGACAAATCTATTCGTCAGTCTAATGAATACTTGAACAGACCAGTTGCTTTCATACTCTACTTAGTCCTAAAGCCAGGTTAGCAAAATTTGATTAAAAAGGTAGCGAATGACGATTTTCTTTCGAATGAGGAGAAGGCAGCGCCATAGTAAGGAAATCACTTCAGAGGCTATGGCTAAGTGCAGAGACTCTGGTCTGGCAAAATCGACATAAAGTGTGTTGCTAATGAACTACTAGGCATGATCGAAGATGATTACCCGAAACATATCATGTACCTTGAGAATGAAATCGAGTTCTTAAATAACTGTCAATGACTAATTCGCAAACTATTAATAATCCCTTCCCTAATACTTTCACAACCTAATTTATTGCATTATACTCTATAATATAATTCAATCTTCATTCTAGACAAGATAATGCAGCAATCGATTGCAATATTCATATATACTTATACCAGACATAAATATGCATTATTATGGGGTTTTATCAAATTTTGGGTTTTAAGGTTGTATGGCTCCACCCCTTAGGTTGTATGGTTCCAGGAAGATATCCCGAAGATATCTCCAAAATTCAAGTTTTTTTAATTTTTTATTAAACCTCTCAATACTCTGCTTACATTTTGATTGATCAGGCTTACTAAGTTTAAATCGTATATAACAGACACTGTTTACATAGAAATCGATATATTAGGCAGTATCTAGTTTATTGGTGATAGTAGATTATAGCAGAGTATGAGAATTTCTTATATTTATATGACAGTTTACAACAGCTTTAAACCCCAAAGTATGGTCTCTGACTTCAAACATCGATTTTTGCCTAAGGCCTCTGACTTAAGCTCTAATGATGTTTTCGATGCCTCTGAGATGATTAATGATGATTTGGATGGTTTTGGCATGGTTAGGCAAGAGTTGGGTAATTCAAGTGTGTTGCTCTTAAGTTTGAGAATAGGCCTAAATTCTTAGTGATACTATGGTTATGAATTGAAAAAATCACTCTGAAATCAAAATTTTATTTTGATACCCCTCTCATCCCTATACCTCCATACCACCACAAATCATGTAATATATCATAGTAACAGCGAATTTTAGTATTAGAGCTCGATTGTGGGTGATAAAGTTGATTTTAAGATGCTAGGTTGTATGACTCCACTCTAAGGTTGTATGGTTCCAGATGAAGATATCCTGAAGATACCTCAAGGTTGTATGGTTCCACCCCTCAGGTTGTATGGTTCCAGGAAGATATCCTGAAGATATCTCCAAAATTCATGTACCAGTGTATAAAAAAATCGCTAAGTATGTATAGGGTTCAATTAGAAGTACTAAAGCTGCTTATTCAAACTACTATGCAAGAATCAACCTAAAGTTGTATGGATCCAGGTTGCATGGCTCCGGCTGTATGACTCCAGGTTGTATGGTTCCAAAAATGCCCTATTTAAGCCAGCGAATTTCATAATTCATTATCACATTAAAAATTTCGCAAATTTAGGGCGAAAACCAAACTTTTGCCTCCTCAATTTCTGTGCCCTAACTTTAGACTCCTCCCTATATTATATACTCCCATCATTTTAACATGCTCCTTCTACTCGGGAGCATTAGGGTCCAGCCGCAGCCTATGGTTGGATACCCTCCATTCAAGAGTAAAGTACTTCAAAGTAAGGTTCTCAAAAATAGCTCTGTTTTTAGGAGGTTTTACACTTTTACCTCTCTGTTAGTTATTAATCAGCAAAACTTTAAATAAAGAGTTACCAAATAAAAAACCGCCCTTTATACTGTAAAGCTATACTTCAACCAAACTTAAGGTTGGGTACCCTCAAATTAAGAGTTGTAGTAAATTTTGAAAATCTATTATGATTTTAATCAGTATTAACTAATAGAGAAGAATTCTCAAATTCTATAATTTTAGGAAATGATAGGAAATTTAATAAGACTTCAATTATCAAGCCTGCTTTACCTACTTAAAGAACTTCAAATTTTTAGATCCCAGTAATCCAAGGTCTAAGTAACTAATTAAGAGATTCTGAAAAAACAAGATTTTTAAAATCACAGTCAATAATCTAAGTTTGATAAATCAAAAATCAAAATCATAATTATCAAAACTTCCCTAAAGTTAGAACCGAATATTTAAATTAGTAGAAACACTACTTAAGCGAGGCAGTTTATAATTAAATTTATGAAATGTTCTCCGGTTATTTTAGAGAATTGGAACTCTTTTTTACCAGATCAATAGGCAGCGATTCAAGAGGATATTGGAATCCTAGAATCAAGCCGCTGATCCTTCCCTTGGTGGGGGTATGAGACACCATTGGAGGCGGTATTCTTCCCCAACTTCTTAAGTTTGATGTATTGGAACTCATTCTTACGTTGGGTACGAAGAATACTGAGGAGAATCATTCTTCAAAACATTTTTTCTCTTAATTTTTTCTATAGGAATTAAATGGCAAAGAGGCAAGTGCAAGAATCAAAGAAGCAAAGTTATTAGAAAACTCAGTATATTAGTAAGTAATTCAGCTATTCTTTTTAATTAATCTCCTTTTAATAATTTTATAGGAATTTTATAAGCAAAATCAAAATGCGCGCATTTAGGAGAACTGGCTGATATTAGGGAATTTAGGTTAAGCTTCATATTTCTGATTTTATTCTTTGATTTTTTGAAATTACATCTTGAAACTTTTATTGATAATTGACTGGATTTATGAATGTTGATAAACTTCTGATTTATAATTTGATTTTGCGCTTATCTAATAGTTAGAGAGGTTTCTGCAATTTTAGTATTAATTTTAAGTTTAAATACTTGACTGGATTAAATTACAAGTTATTATAAATCACATTGTTGTGAATAAGTGGCTCGAGGTTTAATAAAGGCAATTTAGTTTAGTATAAGATTAAATTAGGATAATTATAAATTTAATTAGTAAAGACTGCTTATTATAGTCTAGTTATTACGCATAGTGTATCTAAATCACCATCGCAGTTTAAAATCACTCTTAAATTATTCACTCAAACTTTTAACTTCTGATTCATACTGTAAAACTGACTGCTCCAACAAATTCTTAGGGTTCTGGCATTTCATGCGATGTCAACTGCTTCCTCATCTATTCATCATACTTATTCACAGTCTTTCTGTATTCTCCCTTGATTTAGCTATATAAATTAATTGCGCGTAAGCGATAGTTTGAATAGTATAATAGTATTGCTTACTCTACCTGTATAAGACTGTCGTTATCAAAGCTGAAGAACCAACCGTCTGAAGGATTGTCAGGATCAAGATTAATATACTATTAGTACATGTGTGGATCCTCCTTCTTGAATGGGTATATCCATACGTTATGATAGCCACACCACTTATAGGTTACCACCACAATTGGTTCACTCGGAGCAACCTCCAGAAGTACAACGTTTGAAAATCCACTTTGAGGATCCACCTGGAACTTGAAAGTTCGCTTGAAGCGTTCATCGATCACCTATACTTAGAACCATTACTTATGTTGAAAATCTTGCCTTGTAAATCTCCACGATGTATCCACCAGGTGCATGAGCAGAGTGCTTGAAGGTGAAGCAGTGCTGCTTCGTAAGTTTGATTGACTTCATTCTTAAGTTTTATTATAGAATTATATGATTATTACTTAATAATAAATATAAAGAACTTGTTTAAGTATTAAAGACTATATATTTTACTGATAAGACTACGCTTCGTTAATACTTGAAGATCAAACCATACTACTCCTAGTTGTGAACATCCACTGAGTTGATCAACCAAGCTCTTAAGCTTAAGCAGGCCTATACCTAAAGTTCATGACTTCTATCACAAATCGGATAAGTTCTTAGTTGTCTCCCTTGTACCTTAAGCTTTAATTACTAATGCTATTCAGTGGGCAACTGCCTTTAATATGCCTCCAATGGATTCTATCATTACTAAAGCTACTCTTGCCATATTTTGGTCATTATTAATATTGATTATTATATTTATATCTCAATAAGAGATTACACAAATACTAATAGTTATTATATTAAATACTAATATATTAAATATGAAAACAACCAAGAAATCATAAAATTCAAGCAATCACTCTGAAATACATTCGCAGTCTTAGTAAGAATAATCGCTCACCTCAATCGTCAGCGACGATCATCTTAGCCAGCACTCCTTTGAAAGCATTAAGTAGAGTTGAGTCAAGATTCAGGACAAGCAAATCATAAAGTGGGGACCTGTAATTTTGGGGAAGAATTTCGTTCAAGTGGTTGCACCAGCTAAGTATTCGTATAATACGAGAGCTCTCCTCAACTCTGGTGAAGTTCCTCCTCAAGTAGATTCTTTATAAGGAGGTTTGATCATAAAGATGCAATTGGAAGGTATAGATTCTTACTTAAAGGACGTGATTGATATCAAGAGTATGTATGACGATGATTCATTGTGTCAATTTCTGGAGCAGTTCTTGAGTCAATTTCGCAATTCAAAGCAGGTTAGTCAAATAAATTAAGATTTAAGAATCATTCTAATATAATGCTAATTTAGAAACCCCAGTCGATTTAAGAAGGATATTTTTTCAGTACAGTTGATATAAACAGGTTTACTCTCTCTTGTATAGAATAGAATGTAGCTAAACAATGGATTACCGAAGGATTGTAACCTAAAACCTTGAGAAGCAAAGCTTGCCCATAAACGATTAGAGATAGTAAGAATGTATATGGAAGATGAGTTGAAGCCAAAGTAAATTTCGAAGAAGTTGCGAGTGACAGCAGAGTTTGTATCAAGAACTGTTGAGAAGTTTAAGCATGAGATGAAAAATAGAGTATTCCATCCTTAAGAACCAAAAAAACCTGGCAAGAGGAGGAAGTGAGATAATGAGCAGCTGGTTGCTGCAGTTGGCGAGTGCATAGAAGAAATCGGGATTTATTAGTGCACTGGCAGAAATATTCATAATCGATTGTAAGAATTGAAGTTGGGCTCACCATTAAAGTATGATTTCAAAGTACCATGCATCTCAACAATTCACAAGATTCTCAAGGAGTAGCTTCATCTGAAGTTTGGCAAGACAGAGGCAGCGAATGTCAAATACAGAGATCCTGCTTATAACTGTAAACGCTTATGGGTGAGTCGCCTGCTATCATAGTTTCTAAGAGAGGATGCAGTAATAATATCAGTGGATGAAAGCAACTTCAGATCCGACTACTTGCCTCCTAAATAGTGGGCACTAAATCAAAAGAGCATTCTTGGCCAGAGGAAGAATAACGATAGCAAACTTTTATCGCAACCAAGAAGTAAAGTAAAATCATAGCAGGCGATAAGGAGTTGCAGTATGGAGGGATGCTGCTTGGAAAGCAGTTGAATGATGAGTATTCTTGGAAATTATCTTATTCATTGGATGTAGTTTCATCTATAAGATCAAACGATTTACCTGCTTAAAATACCTCTAAAGTTATCAATCTATAAGCTAATGCAAAGGATTCGTAATCATCCAAACTTCATTCAGAAATGCAGAGTAAAGCAAAGCCAATTTCAAAACCCCATTCTAGTACCAGTACTTTAAATAAGTTGGCTAAACAATCGATTTTGAAGAAATCCTAGAAATCATCAAGCAGCTCTATAGTATGTTATTCCTTAATAATTTTGATTTACTATTTTACAGAAGGCAGGCATTTTACAAACTCCACCTCGCTAGAATTTGAAAGCAAAGTAGTAACTAAAGTCCGATCTATCCCCTATACTTGAAGTTGAAGAAACTCCCTAAAACCAATCGAGTACTTTGAAGAAATTTAGGAATTTGAAGTTGCAGAGCACTGCGAAGAAAGTCACTTCAGATGATGAGCAGATCAAACGAATTCATTGAGGGCTCACGCCATTGATTGACAAGGTGTCAAAATTAAAACTGTAATCAACTTTAAAGAAATCAAGCAGTTCCTATTGAGTTAGAGATAGAGAGAAGTTGTTCAGCTCACTCCAAGAAAGCTGTCGCTATCAGTTTTGAGCAGCTCGAATATTGATGAAAGTAAGTATACAAAAGATAATTTGAAGGTTGATGGTTGTTGCATGATGATAGTATCTGATAAAATCGTTCTGTTCTTGATAATGCCAAACTATCATACTCAGCTTAGTTTGAGCGATTACTTATCTTTGATAACTTCAAGAATGAGAGAGATGCAAGTTGAGATGTGAACTCTGGGAATAATACTATGATTGGAACTACCATGGTAGATGAAGATACCCTGAAGATATCTCTTGGATTGCATGGTTCCGCGCTGAGGTTGTATGGCTCCAGGTTGTATGGTTCCTGGTTGTATGGATCCGAGTTGTAAAGATCCATGTTGTATGACTCCACCCTTAAGTTGCATGGCTCCACCCTTAAGTTGCATGGCTCCACCCTTGGGTTGTATGGTTCCAGTTCTCACAAATTCAACAAGTCTCATTTCAAAGCACTAACCATGATGCAAACTTCCATCTAACTACTAAGATAATAATTCAACTACCGTCATAAAATCAATTTAACTTTACCAATAGATGATCCATCACAAAATCATAACCAATAAGAAGAATCCAAAGAATGTGATAAACCCTGTGCATAAATTTCAGATCAAAGACAGATTAATCTCAATTATAAGCCAATCTCTCAGTATCGATAGGAAATGCTCTCCAATTTAGGTGATTATGGTTTGAGAGCAAGGCAGTTGTCGATTGCAAAGTAAACAGTGAAGAGATAACAGTACTCTATGGGTTTGATAGCAGCGATAGCAGTTGATAGAGTGATATCCACTCAAATAATTGAAGGAGCATTCGATTCATTGCTATCGAAAACTTTATATATCAGACGCTGAGAAGTATAAGAACA
>ARYC01013121.1:0-10547 GCA_000711775.1 Oxytricha trifallax
TAGTATAACTAGGCTTTGCTAAATTATATTTACTTTCAATATAATTTTATAAAATAGAATTAATTTTTGTTTACGAATACTATCTCATTAAATTCATATATGCCATTTTAAGCAGTAATTTTATTATTCTAAGAAACTTGCATGGTTAAATCACTTGAGGTTAAAAGTGTTTCGCTTTCATTATCGTTAGAAATTAGCTAATCATTTTGATCATATATTCCAAGTTTAATTTTAGAATTGAGCATCTGTCCACTTACGAATTACCCCATCAAAGAGTCAGTAGTAATAGTATTAGTCAGTTCTCTTCTCTATTAATCTTTAATAAGTTTCAGTTTGTAAGGGTATGAAGCATAGTTTTGACCATATTAAGCTTAATTATCTTTGAAGAAATTGTTCATGATTCCTGTAGGTGAATATAAATCATAGTAAATTGCTCCACCCTTAGATAATGCTTAGTTATTAGTGAAGTTATTCTGGAAAAGTGAAAATTCGCATTCTATAAGAGTTACAATAAAATACCGAACGAAAATCTTACTTTTTATTCTTTGCTGAGAGCATGACAAGTAAAGTGCACCTCCTTTCTGTTAGATAGCCTAATTATCCAAAAACAAGTTGCCCTCCAAATATCCGTCTATATCTCTAAGTAAAATTAGTTTTTAAAAATAGCATTATTTTAATTAGAATAATTTAATCCTGTACATAATATTAAATTTATAATAAATAATTCAAATTGCTCCACCATCCAAATCAGCATGATTATTAGTGAATCTTGAATTTACTATTTTCAAAGAAACAGATAAAGTGCTCTGGGCTTTATCATATGAATATATAGATGATGCCATTCTTCCTTTTAAGTTAGTAAAATTTGTATTGTTTATTATTGAAGAGGTCTAGAATAAATCGAAGGCAAGTCCATCTTAGTTCAATTATAAAATGCCGTCCTCTATCGAAGAATTGTTCATATTTAAATCACTTTGAGATAAATGGAAAAGCTTTGACTGGAAACCTTTTGCTTTAAACTTTAATAAATTTCATTGTAAATATGAAGAGCAGACTATCAATCAATTATATTAATAAATACCAACATATATATTTAGTTCAATATGTCTATAGAGTTTCAGAGATTAAAGCCTAAAAGGTACTAATTGTATCATTTATCAACCTTACTTTCATTAGGTTCCCAAAAAAGAGCTATAAACACTCTTAAGAGACTAGATACTGGAAGAAGTACCAAAACGTCTTAATGGAAAAAGACGAATCTCTCTAAATTTCAGATATTAGTTTCTGTAAAGGGGAGAAGCCTTATTTAATGGCAGCTGCTGTCTCTGCAAGAATTGACATATATTCCCTGACTTAACCAGAAGGAGATGATTGTAAGTTTTTAAAGCTATTTTTATATCTTATCTTTTAGTTAATGACGATAAACTGAAGCCAATTAGCACCATGTTTAAGTTCAAGGATGCAGTACATAGCGTAAAGTTGAGATAAGACGGTAATTTATTACTTGCTGGAGAGAATTCAGGCAGAATACAATTGTTTGAAATCAAGAATAAGTTTATTCTCAAGACTTATCAAGAGTTCACTAGGTAAGATAAAAAATATTTATTCTAATCTAATATATAGTTAAATAAACTCATTCGATTTTAAGCCAAATATGAAGGAATTTGTAGCAGGTTCAAATGAATCAGGAATAAAGTACTTTAGCATTTAAGAGCCTCAATCAATTTTCACTATCAAAAATGCTCATAATGATAACATCAAGAAAGTTTAGTTCGTTAGCGATAATATACTTCTTAGTGCAAGTTAGGACAAAACTGTAAAACTATGGGATTTAAGAAACTATAACACCCCTCTCTCTACTGTTTCTTATCAATACTCAGTTGAAGACTTTGTGACTTATAGAGATAATCTTTACGCAGTAGCTAATGGAAACATAATTTCTAACCTATACATAAATGAGCAAACTTTATTGCTAAAGTAAAACGAGTTTGTAGCATTCCAAAAACCTGTAATGAGAGTATAATACGATAAAACTAGAGATAGACTTTTGGCTGGTGGTTTGGACAATTAGCTTAAGTTTTTCTAGATCGATGAGAAAAACGATTTGAAGGTCTCTTATAAAATCAAAGTTCCTTCTGAAATTTTTTGTATGGATATTTCAGCTGACGGAAATCATTTTAGTATGGGACTTAATACAGGCTCTTTAATCATAAAGTCAAAATTAATCGAGGAGCTTGATTAAGAGGATGAAGAGGAGAAACTTATGAAATCATTTTAACCAAGTTTCTAATCTAAAAGCAAGAATTACAAGTATTTCTACAGAGGACAATCAAAACCACATTTAATTAAATTCATTTATGCAGCATTATTTACATTTAGCAAAATAAAATATCTAAACTTGTGTTATTCTAAAATGTAAGTTATAAAAAATTGGAATGTAATGAAATTATAAATCAAAATTATGTAAATTGCATTTTATCTGCATAAAAATAAATCAGAAAAAATATTCCATTTTTACCCTTAAGAACAACTCATTTAAATTTAATGTTTTAAATATGTTACTCCATCTCTTGATGATATGATTGCTTCATAAAAACAGAGAAAGGTTAAGCTTCAATAGTATGAAACTCATCTAAAAAAATTCCAATATAAATAGGCCTTACTTACAGCTATAAACTAAGGCAACCCAGAAGTTACATTGGCACTGATTGAAGAACTAATCGAAAGAGGTGGTCTTGAGACTTCACTATCAAACTATTCAGAAAATGAACTTGTTAAAATTTTGGAATTCTTAGCAGATAAGGGTTTTGACCATAGGTACTAATCTATTCTCTCAGAAGTTTTAAGAATTGTTCTTGACATGTATTCAGCTGTAATTGGAAATTTCTCTCAAAAAGTTGACACACTAGTTTTCAAAAGATTAAAGAAAACTATTGATGATCAAATTCAACTTTCATCAGAGCTTGGATAGCTTAGAGGTCAAATTGTAAGTTACATAAACATTTATTGACATTATTTTTTTTAGGACATGGTTCTATCATCGTTGCAGTTCTTGAGCTCAAATAACCTCAAAATTAAGCAGTGATCCTGCTTAAGCTTAATTAAACATACTTTATTATTTAATGTTTTTCTTCATATAATTATAAAATATCTTACTTTTGATAAAATAGCATAAATTTTTGCTTTAAACTAGTTTAAGATAACTTAGCCTCCAACTATATCAATTATTTATTTTGGAGTATTTTGTGTTTTAATAGTAGTTAAACTGACATTTTGTAATTAAATTTGAGATTGCTAAAATGTCATTAATGAGTAGCTCAAACTATTATGGGTGATATTTTAAACTGTAAAATTACTCGCATTAAACGATGAGTCTTTAATATTAAGTATGGAACCTTGGCAGTTCATGATCTGTGAGTTATAATATATAAAAAAACAAATTAAATTAATTGGCATGGTTAAATTTCAATTATACTGATTTAAACATTTGACTCGGATAGAAAACTTACGAGAGGAATTGATGTACTAAGATTATGTATTTGCAAGTTTTATATCCTAACTTTACTTTACTCGGTATAAATTATTTATCCTTCAATGTCTCTAGTGTCTAAATATTTCATATTGTCTATTGATATTTCAGAAGCTGAAGAGGATTGAATTAAGCTTATTTAATCCCTTACGATTACTTGATCTTAAAATTTTAACATTGCTTTGATTAATTTCAATTAATAAATAATAATCTTTATGCAAATTGGGAAAAAGCGAGTTAAATTTATTCTAAAAAAATAGATTATCATTATTTAAGGATTTTCAGTATTTTAGTTAACTGACAAAAGTTTAATAATCTCTTACTAAGTACTAGTTTAGAGAAAATCTAAGTATCTTTAATTATAATTTGTTTGAGTTTTTAAAATATTGTTATTAGTTTAATTAGCTAAATTAGAGAATAGCCTTAAATTATTCATTAAATTTAGGCTGTAGATTAACCCATTTTAGTATATCTAACCTCCTTAGATATTAATAAAATCTTGTGAATTAATAGCAAATATCAAGCTGCTTTTAAAAGCCTTATTATGAAATATTTCACAATTTTCAAAGTTTATAGTGCCTAAATTTTGAGAATAGGAGACTCCTCCAACAATAGCAAAATTATCATGAATAATACAATTTATACACTTTATCTAACCACTTTATTGAGTAAAGAATACTCCTCCGTTATAGGCATAGTTATTTGAGAAATTAGAGTTTTATATTGTCGATAGAGATTGCTCTTATTCTGCAAAGACAGCTGATCCACGACCAATAGAGAAATTTTCCTCAAAAGTAGTATTTAAAATGCTTAACTTGGTATTTTTAGAATGATAAATCAATGCAGATTAGCCTGCATAATTTCTATAAATTTTGGAGTTTTGTAAAGTAACATTTTATGAATATAGAAAGTTGTCTGTTAAAGAGGGTTACATGTATAGCATTTACCCTGAATTGTCTTAAAAGTTTAAATTTTATATCTCCAATATCTAGGAATTATGCTCAAGAAAGAAATATGATCCAATATCTAATGTGTTATAACCAAAATTCTGCATTTTAATAAAGGAATTCAATTAATGTAAAAAATCCGTATAATTTATACTCATAAATGACGAATCCTTGATCCTGATATTAAGCCAGGGATATAAGAAAGATTTGATTTATATTAAGTTTGATTTCCCACTAAGCTGCATATTCTAGATGTTGATATTTTAAAAGCTTAGATTTATAAAATTTGTATCATCTGTCGTTGTTAGCATACTCTCTAAATTAAAGAATTCAAAAGCTGAGTCTTTGATGGTCCAATCACTGAAATTCATGGACATACTTTTATTCTAAGAGCTTTCATATGGTTCCAATAAATCTATCATCAGTCCGTATAAGAAATCTATAAATAAAAAAGAGTTATAAGTTAAAGGGAAATTACTTTGATTCGCTTTTGTTAAGTTTTTGATTGTCACATTTTAAATTGATACATCTTTAGATTAAGCTAAATAGATTAAATTGTTGTCTTGTAGTTTAGTCTACTAAATAAACCTTTGTTATTTTATATTTGATTAATACTTTAAAGTTATAATAAAAACAATAGTTTATCAATATTCTTAATAGAGACTTGTTAAGAGGACAGCAAACTAATATACTTGCTTTTCTTAAGCTCTATATTATTTATAGTAAAATTGCTGCAATCTAAATTTTTTGAATTCTCTATTAGTATCATTGAGTTTTTGGCGCTTGAGTCGTCTATAGAAAACAAAAATAGAGTATTTAATACTAATCTTACCTAAACTATAAAAATTTATATTTAAGTGCTATAATCAATAATAATAGGTTGAATTTTTTTAAATGTATAATTATATTTAAACTTTGGACATTTTGAATTTAAACATTAGCAATTATAGTATTTATTGATTTGATGCTTATGAAGGTTGGAACTTTCAATAAATTTTATATATTAAAATTAAAAATTTTACATAAATCAAGCCCAACTAAACTTTAACTACTTTATATTATGAAACTCTGCTGTTAACTATTGTATTATTATTTACTATCATATTCGGAGCAAATAGCACAGCAACTGAGTCTCAACTACGTCGTTATAAACATTTTCGAAGTAATTATTTGTGAAAGTGACCTTTAAATTCTTCATGTTTAATTTTTAGACAACTATTAGACCTGGGCTGTAGTAGGAGATGTTTGATAAAAATTATTGATATATAAACAAAAATTAAGAATAAATGATTTTACAATATATGTTTGCGAATTTATTATCACTTATTATAACATTCTAAATTCCATCTTCTAGGAATTTCAAGGTAAAAAAGATGTAGGACAATATTTAAAAGTGTTGCATATGTATGTAAATTTATTCAATCAAAAATTGAATAATTTTCTTATATAATATAATTAACTATTAATACAATCTGACTTAGTCTCTATTGATTAAGGAATTGTTTTTAATAATATATTCTGTGTAGGGTTCTTTGGGGCATTTCAAGTTGATGTGCTCTATAGTAATTGATATATCAGAATAGATCCATCTTATGTCTAGTATTCTATTGTTAATCATTGTGAAATTGCAATGATTTTATGAGTAAATAATTTAAAAGCAATATAAATAATTACTATCTAGTTATTATGAATTCGAAATGGCTATAAAATTAAAAATTTAATCTTTATCTTAATTAAAATTATAAATTTAGTTTTATTATAAATTTTACTTTATTACAATAAATAAATAAGTTCAAAGGTTTTAATGGCAGTGTACCCACCCACATTTAATCCTGTAAAACCATTATTGATCCATATCTGATTATTTGCGATACCATAATAATCGTACAAAGAACAAACTGACTATGACTGATATATGACAACTCTGTTTTAAGTATAACACAAATTTATATTTAGAAATAAATCATAATTTATCAATATTTATATATATATCAAATAATAGTGACATTAATTGTGGAGTTTTCAATTTTAATATTAGCACCTTCAAGAGTCATGATAAGTTGCTGTTCTAATAGGAAATAGCAATTTGTAACGTTGATCCATCGATAGGCCCCAAAATATGGAAAGAACAAAGCATTTGTTGTAGAGTCAATGAGTAAAATTATTAATATTATATAGAATTTATTTAAATACAATAAATATGTATTATAATATTTTTTTGAAATAATGAAATTGCATATAAATTCTTGAATTTGTTGAATTTCATAATAGCTAGCAAAAAATTAAAAAATATTTGATCATAATATAATTTATGTTTAATATGTATAATATTAAATAAAAATTATAGTCAAAACTCTTTATTTTGTAGTAATGGACATGAGGATAGTAAATTTTTATATTAAATAAACAATTATTTATATAAATCTAGTTACTCTTTTATGTTGATATTAAAAATTCGGGGGGGGGGGGTCTAAGTCGGTGCAAAAAATTTTTCAAAATCCTAAGTCGGTGCAAAATATTTTTTCGCAAAAACATCAAAATCCCTAAGTCGGTGCATGATCAAGTTTTGACATTATTGATATATTTTATCATCCTGCCCCGCATGAAAAATATCATTATTAACTAAAATTTATGTCTCAGCTTCTGAATCGAACTCCTTCGTTAAATTTGGATTATAGGACACTTAAAATATTATTACAAAAATATTTTTTCTCTGAGACAGATATTTGTTTAAGTAAAATAAAAATATATTATTTCATATTTTAATATCTAATTAGTCAGTAAGCAACGAAATGGGGATTAAGAACATCATAATTATTCGCTAAATTTAATGATTTCTGGCCTTATTACAAAAACCATTGACTCAATTAATTGTCTTTTTTTAAATACACTAATCAATGTGTACGAATTTTTTAATTCCAAGAAATCATTAAATTTAGCGAATAATTATGATGTTCTTAATCCCCATTTCGTTGCTTACTGACTAATTAGATATTAAAATATGAAATAATATATTTTTATTTTACTTAAACAAATATCTGTCTCAGAGAAAAAATATTTTTGTAATAATATTTTAAGTGTCCTATAATCCAAATTTAACGAAGGAGTTCGATTCAGAAGTTGAGACATAAATTTTAGTTAATAATGATATTTTTTATGTGGGGTAGGATGATAATATATATTAATAATGTCAAAAATTGATCATGCAAAGACTTAGGGATTTTGATGTTTTTGAGAAAAGAAAATTTTGCACCGACTTAGGATTTTGAAAAATTTTTTGCACCGACTTAGACCTTCCCCCAAAAAATTCAATCAACTTTTAATAGGAATATCGAAAATATTTTAATTTAGACAAACTTGCTAATGCAAAGATACTTAATGTGGCATTTTTAATTTTATATAAATTTTATATATTTACTTAATGTAAGATAATTCTGTGAAATTAAATCTATCGACTATCAAGCTACCGCTGTATGTTATAAATTTGAACTTCGAAGATGTTTTTGCCGAAGCTGGTAAGAGTCCTTAACTGATCCTCATTTCTAAATTATATGGTTGTGTTAGCGAATCTATATTCGATATAGTTGGATTGAAATCACTCGAAGGTCTGTAGTAATTATCTTGGTAGATCTTAATTTCAGTTAATGGTATTTAACTATCGTCAATTAAAACCCTATAAATTTAATAAATCCATATTTAATCAGAAAAAGTTTGTATTTTTTAAGATATTTATTTCATCAAAATAATATAATGTGAATTTTATGTCATTTTACAACTTTTCAAAACTTTTTAAATAAATTACTTTTTTAATCTATAATTTCTTTATATTATACAGAACTATCTCTTATCTTATTCTAATATTTATTATTAAACTCAAATTAACTTTCAAAATATGAGTTAGTAACTCCTATAATAATGCATACAATTTTGTGGATTTTATTGTAGAAATACTCCCATTTTGATAGTAGGATCTATATTAAAATTAGTGAATTATTCTAAAATTTTTACTATAAATAAATCATGGAATTTAGTATAATTAATGGCATTTGATTTGTGTGCATAGTTAAATTTGATCCATGTTTCACATAAATCTTGAAAGTAGTATCAAACTAAGCTGCATAATTGAAAATCAAAATAAAAGATATTATTTAGATTTTTATAATTTATAAAAATCTCTCTGAAAGGGTCATCAAGAGCTTTATAGGGGTATTGCTTGGTTCCCAATTCAATATTGCTTGACATTGAAGAAGGATCCACATAAAAATCCTTAGCTATATGATTTGTAAATATATGATTATTGATATAAATATAAGTTCGAAACAACAATATGTTGAGATTTGTTTACCTCTACAGTATCGATATTTTTAGTAAAATAAACCATTATGATTAACTTCAATTGGAATCGTATTATTTGGGCAAATCTGCACACATTGCAAGCTATTTAGATCCTTGTATAGATTTAACGTGCTCTATGGATTATCCAAGTTGACACATGAAATGCAAATTGGAATTAAGTACAAAATTTAAATCTGTTAAAATGACATAAATTTTAATTGTATAAATATTTATCTAATGCAGTCTACTTGAAGTGGGCCCAGACAGTATGAATCGCAGCTGTTGTGGCAAACTATAAAAGTTATTTTATAAATTAGCGTTTAAACAGAAAATTTTACCTTGACAGGACCCTGTTTAATTATTGTAGAATAGACCCTTTTATGTACATTTTTGTGTTTGAATCAAAACCCCAAAACCCCTTAATTAGGTTTATAAGTCCTTTGATTTGTAGGGAATTTGTTAGGGGTTGGGGTTATTAATAGGTTTTAATGTGAAATATATAGTAAATGTATATCACTCAAAATGCACTTTTGGATCATGTGGGAGAGGTCTGAAGTTTATCTTACTTAACCACAACTCTATCTGCTCTATTGATATGTCTGATCTTGAGTTTTGTTTAATTATTATTGACTCTGCCAACTGTTTCATTGATTGAGATACTCTTGTTTTGTCAATAAATTGCCTTATTCTTTGTTTAGCATCCTTCTCGCATCTTGTAGAGTAGTATTCATTGCCAGGCATATCGCACTCTATTATTATTGCTGCTAAAGCCCACACATCCCACTATAAGTCTCCATCTCTCCATTCTTCTCTTTCTGGATAATAGCCTGGAGTTCCCATTACACTTCCAAGCCTTGATACTTCCACTCTTAAGGCTCTGTTGATATCAATAATTGTTATTGTTGCTGGTGAAAAGTTCAACATTATATTCTCAGGCTTGAGATCTCTGTGAACAAAGCCTAACTTATGAAGCTCTTTGATACCTTGTATAGCTTAGGTTGATATCAATGCAAGCTATCTATGATTTCTTTGATCAGTTATGAAATCTCTGAGTGTCATTTCAAAGAGTGATAGTCTGAAAGCTACATGATCTTTGGCTAGGAGAACAGCATCTAGCTTTATTAAGTATTTGCACTCTTTAAACTTAGCCTGAGTGAGTACTTAATACTCATTAGTAAACTCCATTTAATATTTATCATCACTAATGAGATAGTTGAAAGGATATACCTTGTAAGCATACTGATGATCCTTAATAACTTTCTTGTCATAGGAGTCCTCTAGTATTAGGTAGCTTTAGAGAGAAGTATCTAAATCAATCTATGCAAGTACTGGAATTTTCTTGTATTATATTTTAATCATGATTTTAGTGACCTCTGATGCTAAGAGGTTGCGTGCAATCCTCACATACTCTGATTCGCTTGACTGTTAAAGCTCAGCAACTTAAAGAGGCTCCCTTTCTTTTCTTTTGTTGAGCAACTCCAGTTGAGTGTCTTAATCTTCAACTTCTATTTCTTTCTTGTGGGCTTTTAAAAGATGCTTCTTTAAGTCTCTTGTGTGAGGGTACTGCTTATGGCACTCAAAGCAATCATACTTTCCATCAACTTTGTCATGCTTTAAGTATACAAGGCTTAGCTTCCTTATGGACCTTCATATGCCTGTACCAGCTAGATTTATGAGCGAAATCTCTCTCACACAGCTCACAAAAGTATACTTCTATTTCTTCAGTTTGTATAGGA
>ARYC01013124.1:0-13812 GCA_000711775.1 Oxytricha trifallax
TCATGAATTTCCGTGACCCTCTCCCGCTGCCTTGAAATCCCTAAAAATCGATGTTTAAGACACTCACTCATCAGTTCTTATAATAAAACTTCAAGTGCCTGTATCTTTGCGCCTATTGAAAATAAATCGATTCTGATTTTATATTCGTGTTCAGCGAGGTCTAAATTACCAGAATTGATATCTTCGGGAGTTTTTTGGAAATATAAATTGCAAGTTGAGTTTTGCCGGGGAAAGGTTCGGCTACTGGGCAAAATTTTAAAAATCAAAAAATGGACAAATTGACCCCCATATAACTTTTGAAAATGACTATATATTTGGTGTTCATGTGTCACACTCTTGATCAGGAGCACAAATTAAGTGGATTTGCTTAATTTCAGGTCATCTCATGTATTTCCGCGCCTCTCTCCCGCTGCCATGAAAACCCTAAAAATCGATGTTTAACATACTCACTCATCAGTTCTTATAATAAAACTTCAAATCCTGTATCTTTGCGCGCTTTGAAGATAATTAAATTCTAATTTTTAATTCGTGTTCAGCGAGGTCTAAATGACCAGAATTGATAATTTTGGGAGTTTTTGGGAAATATAAATTGCAAGTTGAGTTTTGCCGGGGAAGGGTTCGGCTCCTGGGCCAAATTTAAAAAATCAAAAAATAAACAAATTGACCCCCCTATAACTTTTGAAAATGACTATATATCTGTTGTTCCGGTGTCACACTCTTGATCAGGTGCCCAAATTTAGTGGATTTGCTTAATTCCAGGTCACCTCAAGAATTTCATTGACCCTCTCCTGCTGCCTTGAAAACCCTTAAAATCGATGTTTAACACACTCACTCATCAGTTCTTATAATAAAACTTAAAAGCTGTATCTTTGCGCGCTTTGAAGATAAATCAATTCTGATTTTATATTCGTGTTCAGCGAGGTCTAAATGACCATAATTGATATTCTCGGGAGTTTTTGGGAAATATAAATTGCAAGTTGAGTTTTGCCGGGGAAAGGTTCAGCTCCTGGGCCAAATTTTAAAAATCTAAAAATGGACAAATTGACCCCCCTATAACTTTTGAAAATGACTATATATCTGGTAATCCGGTGTCACACTCTTGTTCAGGAGCCCAAATTTAGTGGATTTGCTTAATTCCAGGTCATCTCATGAATTTCCTTGACCCTCTCCCGCTTCCATTAAAACCCTAAAAATCGATGTTTAACATACTCACTCATCAATTCCTATAATAAAACTTAAAATTCCTGTATCTTTGCGCGGTTTGAAGATAAATTACTTCTGATTAAATATTCGTGTTCAGCGAGGTCTAAATGACCAGAATTGATATTTTTGGGAGTTTTTGGGAAATATAAATTGGCAATAAGTTTGCCTGCGGGAAAGGTCGGCCTCTGGCGAAATTCTAAACATCAAAAATTGACAAAGTGACCCGCCTATAATTTGAAAGATAAAACTGGTTTCGTGTCTAGCCTTGATAAGGAGACCAAACTTCGTGCTCTTGATTAATTCCCAGGTCATCTCGGAGAATTTCTTGACTTCTCCCGCTGCCTTGAAAACCCTGAAAATCGATGTTTAACACAATCACTCATCAGTTCTTATAATAAAACTTAAAATGCCTGTATCTTTGCACGCTATGAAGATAAATAAATTATGATTTTATATTCGTGTTCAGCGAGGTCTAAATGACCAGAATCGAAATTTTCGGGAGTTGTTCGGAAATATTAATTGCAAGTTGAGTTTTGCCGGGGAAAGGTTCGGCTCCTGGGCCAAATTTTAAAAATCAAAAAATGGACAAATTGACACCCCTATAACTTTTAAAAAATGACTATATATTTGGTGTTCCAGTGACACACTCTTGATCAGGAGCCCAAATTTAGTGGATTTGCTTAATTCCAGGTCATCTCATGATTTCCCGTGACCCTCTCCTGCTGCCATGAAAACCCTTAAATTTCGATGTTTAACACACTCACTCATCAGTTCTTATAATAAAACTTTAAATGGCTATATCTTTGCGTGTTTTGAAGATAACTTAATTCTGATTTTATATTCGTGTTCAGCGAGGTCTAAATGACCAGAATTGATATATTCGGGAGTTTTTGGGAAATATAAATTGCAAGTTGAGTTTGCCGGGAGAAGGTTTGGCTCCTGGGCCAAATTTTAAAAATAGAAAAATGGACAAAATGACCCCCCTATAACTTTTGAAAATGGCTATATATCTGGTGCTCCAGTGTCACACTCTTGTTCAGGAGCCCAAATTTAGTGGATTCGCTTAATTCCAGGTCATCTCTTGAATTTCCTTGACCCTCTCCCGCTGCCTTGAAAACCCTAAAAATCGATGTTTAACACACTCACTCATCAGTTCTTATAATAAAACTTGAATTGGCTGTATCTCTGCGCGTTTTTAAGATAAATTATTTCTGATTTTATATTCGTGTTCAGCGAGGTCTAAATGACCAGAATTGATATTTCGGGAGTTTTTGGGAAATATAAATTGCAAGTTGAGTTTTGCCGGGGAAAGGTTCGGCTCCTGGGCCAAATTTTAAAAATCAAAAAATGGACAAATTGACCCCGACATAACTTTTGAAAATGACTATATATCTGGTGTTTCAGTGTCACACATTTGTTCAGGAGCCCAAAATTAGTGGATTTGCTTAATTCCAGGTCAACTCATGAATTTACTTGACCCTCTCCCGCTGCCTTGAAAACCCTAAAAATCGATGTTTAACACAATTACTCATCAATTCCTATAATAAAGCTTCAAATGCCTGTATCTTTGCACTTTTTGAAGATAAATCAGTTATGATTTTATATTCGTGTTCAGCGAGGTCTAAATTACCAGAATTGATATTTTTGGGAGTTTTTGGGAAATACAAATTGCAAGTTGAGTATTGCCGGGGAAAGGTTCGGCTCCTGGGCCAAATTTTAAAAAAACAAAAAATGGACAAATTGACCCTTGACCCCCCTATAACTTTTGAAAATGACTATATATTTGGTGTTCTGGTGTTACACTCTTGATCAGGATCCCAAATTTAGTGGATTTGCTTAATTCCAGGTCATCTCATGAATTTCCTTGACCCTCTCCCGCTTGCCTTGAAAACCCTCAAAATCGATGTTTAACACACTCACTCATCAGTTCTTATAATAAAACTTCATATGGCTGTATCTTTGCGCGCTTTGAAGATAATTCTAATTTTATATTCGTGTTTAGCGAGGTCTAAATGACCAGAATTGATATTTTCGGGAGTTTTTGGGAAATATAAATTGCAAGTTGAGATTTGCCGGGAAGGGTTCGGCTCCTGGGCCAATTTATAAAAATCAAAAAATGGACATATTGACCCCCTTATAACTTTTGAAAATGACTATATATCTGGTGTTCCCGTGTCACACTCTTGATCAGGAGCCCAAATTTAGTGGATTTGCTTAATTCCAGGTCATCTCATGAATTTCCGTGACCCTCTCCCGCTGCCTTGAAAACCCTCAAAATCGATGTTTAACACACTCACTCATCAGTTCTTATAATAAAACTTCATATGGCTGTATCTTTGCGCGCTTTGAAGATAATTCTAATTTTATATTCGTGTTTAGCGAGGTCTAAATGACCAGAATTGATATTTTCGGGAGTTTTTGGGAAATATAAATTGCAAGTTGATTTTGCCGGGGAAAGGTTCGGCTCCGGGGCGAAATTTAAAAATTATAAAAATGGACAAAATGACCCCCCTATAACTTTTGAAAATGACTATATATCTGGTGTTCCGGTGTCACACTCTTGTTCAGGAGCCCAAATTTAGTGGATTTGCTTAATTCCAGGTCATCTCATGAATTTCCGTGACCCTCTCCCGCTGCCTTGAAAACCCGCAAAATCGATGTTTAACACACTCACTCATCAATTCCTATAATAAAACTTAATATGGCTGTATCTTTGCGTGCTTTGAAGATAAAGTAATTCTGATTTTATATTAGTGTTCAGCGAGGTCAAAATGACCAGAATTGATATTTTCGGGAGTTTTTGGGAAATATAAATTTGCAAGTTGAGTTTTGCCGGGGAAAGGTTCGGCTCCAGGGCCAAATTTTTAAAATCAAAAAATGGACAAATTGACCCCCTATAACTTTTGAAAATGACTATATATCCGGTGTCCCGGTGTCACACTCTTGATCAGGAGCCCAAATTTAGTGGATTTGCTTAATTCCAGGTCATCTCATGAATTTCCGTGACCCTCTCCCGCTGCCTTGAAAACCCTCAAAATCGATGTTTAACACACTCACTCATCAGTTCTTATAATAAAACTTCATATGGCTGTATCTTTGCGCGCTTTGAAGATAATTCTAATTTTATATTCGTGTTTAGCGAGGTCTAAATGACCAGAATTGATATTTTCGGGAGTTTTTGGGAAATATAAATTGCAAGTTGAGATTTGCCGGGGAAAGGTTCGGCTGCTGGGCCAAATTTTAAAAATCAAAAAATGGACAAATTGACCCCCTTATAACTTTTGAAAATGACTATATATTTGAGGTTCCAGTGTCACACTCTTGATCAGGAGCCCAAATTTAGTGGGTTTGTTTAATTCCAGGTCATCTCATGAATTTCCGTGACCCGCTCCCGCTGTTATGAAAACCCTAAAAATCGATGTTTAACACACTCACTCATCAGTTCTTATAATAAAGCTTCAAATGCCTGTATCTTTGCGCGTTTTGAAGACAAATAAATTATGATTTTATATTCGTGTTCAGCGAGGTCTAAATGATCAGAATTGATAATTTCGGGAGTTGTTGGGAAATATAAATTGCAAGTTGAGTTTTGCCGGGGAAGGGTTCGGCTCCTGGGCGAGAGGAATTGTATAGAAAATGCAAAAAGGAGTGACCACGAGGCCGCGAACGCTAAGTAAAGACTTATGAAAGATAGAAACTATATATTCATGGTATGTTCGCCGGTGTCACCTCATTGATCAGGGTAGGGAGCGCAAAAATAAGGTGCTATTTGATAATTAAGGTTGCCATCTCATTAATTCCTTGACCCTCTCCCGCTGCCTTGAAAACCCTAAAAATCGATGTTTAACACACTCACTCATCAGTTCTTATAATAAAACTTAAAATGCTTTTATCTTTGCGCGTTTTGAAGATAAGTCAGTTCTGATTTTATATTCGTGTTCAGCGAGGTCAAAATGACCAGAAATGATCTTTTCGGGAGTTTTTGGGAAATATAAATTGCAAGTTGTATTTTGCCGGGGAAAGGTTCGGCTCCTGGGTCAAATTTAAAAATCAAAAAATGGACAAATACCCCCCTATAACTTTTAAAAATGACTATATATCTGGTGTTCCGGTGTCACACTCTTGATCAGGAGCTCGAATTTAGTGGATTTGCTTAATTCCAGGTCATCTCAAAAATTTCCTTGACCCTCTCCCGCTGCCTTGAAAACCCTAAAATTTTATATTTAACATACTCACTCATCAGTTCTTTTAACAAAATTTCACATGCCTGAAACTTTGCGCGTTTTGAAGAAAAATTAATTCTGATATTATATTCGTGGTCAACGAGGTCATAATTAACAGAATTGATACTTTCAAGAGGTTTAGGAAAATATAAATTGCAGTTAGTGCGCGGAAAGAGTTCGCCTTGGGCGAAAATTTAAATCAAGAAAAATGACAATGTGAACCTAATAAATTGAATTGAAAATGAGTACATAAGCATGGTGCTTCGAGGTCCACAGCGGATACCGGTTCGACAGTGAGGAGCCCCAGAGAAATATAGTCGGCTTTGAATTAAATGACCAGCATCACATCAATATAATTTCTCTGACGCACTCTCTCCCCCACCAGTCGACCTCCCCCCCCCCCCCGCCCCCCCCCACCCCCCCCCGCCCCCCCACCCCAACCCCAACCCCACACACCCCCACCCCAGACACCCACCCCCCCCCCCTCACCCACCCCCCCACAACAAACAACCCCACCCCACCCCCCACCCCACCCCACACCCGCCTGACTTGATAACCCTACCCAAGACACAAAAAACGAATGTTTAACCCACCAAAAACCGCAACGAACCCAATCACCCAATCACGACCCCGCAACCCTTATATACCAATAAACCACTAACCCCCCACTCACCCCCGACACCCTACAAAGCTAATCTTTGCGCGCTTTGAAGATAAATAAATTCTGATTTTATATTCGTGTTCAGCGAGGTCTAAATGACCAAAATTGATATTTTCAGGAGTTGTTGGGAAATATAAATTGCAAGTTGAGTTTTGCCGGGGAAAGGTTCGCCTCCTGGGCCAAATTTAAAAATCAAAAAATGGACAAATTGACCCCCCTATAACTTTTGAAAATGACTATATATCTGGTGTTCCCGTGTCACACTCTTGATCAGGAGTCCAATTTTAGTGGATTTGCTTAATTCAAGGTCATCTCATGAATTCCTTGACCCTCTCCTTCTGCCTTGAAAACCCTAAAAATCGATGTTTAACATAATCACTCATCGGTTCTTTTAATAAAACTTAAAATGCCTGTATCTTTGCGCGTCTTGAAGATAAATAAATTCTGATTTTATATTCGTGTTCAGCGAGGTCTAAATGACCATAATTGATATTCTCGGGAGTTTTTGGGAAATATAAATTGCAAGTTGAGTTTTGCCGGGGAAAGGTTCAGCTCCTGGGCCAAATTTTAAAAATCTAAAAATGGACAAATTGACCCCCCTATAACTTTTGAAAATGACTATATATCTGGTGTTCCGGTGTCACACTCTTGATCATGAGCCCAAATTTAGTGGATTTGCTTAATACAAGGTCATCTCATGAATTTCCTTGACCCTCGCCAGCTACCTTGAAAACCCTAAAAATCGATGTTTAACACAATCACTCATCAGTTCTTATAATATAACATAAAATGACTGTATCTTTGCGCCTATTGAAGATAAATCAATTCTGATTTTATATTCGTGTTCAGCGAGGTCTAAATGATTAGAATTGATATTTTCGGGAGTTCTTGGGAAATATAAATTGCAAGTTGAGTTTTGGCGGGGAAGGGTCGGCTCCAGGGCCAAATTTTAAAAATCAAAAAATGGACAAATTGACCCCCCTATAACTTTTGAAAATGACTATATATCTGGTGTTCCCGTGTCACACTCTTGATCAGGAGTCCAATTTTAGTGGATTTGCTTAATTCAAGGTCATCTCATGAATTCCTTGACCCTCTCCTTCTGCCTTGAAAACCCTAAAAATCGATGTTTAACATAATCACTCATCGGTTCTTTTAATAAAACTTAAAATGCCTGTATCTTTGCGCGTCTTGAAGATAAATAAATTCTGATTTTATATTCGTGTTCAGCGAGGTCTAAATGACCATAATTGATATTCTCGGGAGTTTTTGGGAAATATAAATTGCAAGTTGAGTTTTGCCGGGGAAGGGTTCGGCTCCTGGGCCAAATTATAAAAATCAAAAAATGGACAAATTGACCCCCCTAATTTTTGAAAATGAATATATATCTGGTGTTCCCGTGTCACACTCTTGATCAGGAGCCCAAATTTATTGGATTTGCTTAATTACAGGTCACCTCATGAATATCCTTGACCCTCTCCCGCTGCCTTGAAAACCCTAAAAATCGATGTTTAACACACTCACTCATCAGTTCTTATAATAAAACTTCACATGCATGTATCTTTGCGAGTTTTGAAGATAACTCAATTCTGATTTTTTATTCGTGTTTAGCGAGGTCAAAATTACCAGAATTGATATTTTGGGGAGTTATTAAGAAATAAAAATTGCAAGTTGAGTTTTGCCGGGGAAAGGTTCGGCTCCTGGGCCAAATTTTAAAAATCAAAAAATGGACAAATTGACCCCCCTATAACTTTTGAAAATGACTATATATTTGGTGTTCCAGTGTCACACTCTTGTTCAGGAGCCCAAAATTAGTGGATTTGCTTAATTCCAGGTCATCTCATGAATTTCCGTGACCCTCTCCCACTGCCTTGAAAACCCGAAAAATCGATGTTTAACACACTCACTCATCAATTCCTATAATAAAACTTAAAATGCCTGTATCTTTGCGGGCTTTGAAGATAAAGTAATTCTGATTTTATATTCGTGTTCAGCGAGGTCTAAATGACCAGAATTGAAATTATCGGGAGTTTTTAAGAAATAAAAATTGCAAGTTGAAATTTGCCGGGGAAAGGTTCGGCTCCTGGGCCAAATTTTAAAATAAAAAAATCGACAAATTGACCCCCCTATAAATTTTGAAAATGACTACATATTTGGTGTTCCAGTATCACAATCTTGATCAGAAGCCCAAAATTAGTGGATTTGCTTAATTCCAGGTCATCTCATGAATTTCGTAACCCTCTCACACTGCCTTGAAAACCCTAAAAATCGATGTTTAACACACTCACTCATCAGTTCTTATAATAAAACTTAAAATGCCTGTATCTTTGCGCGTTTTGAAGATAAATCAATTCTGATATTATATAAGTGGTCAGCGAGGTCTAAAAGACAAGAATTGATATTTTCAAGAGTTTTTGGGAAATATAAATTGCAAGTTGTATTTTGCCGGGGAAAGGTTCGGCTCCTGGGTCAAATTTAAAAATCAAAAAATGGACAAATACCCCCCTATAACTTTTAAAAATGACTATATATCTGGTGTTCCGGTGTCACACTCTTGATCAGGAGCTCGAATTTAGTGGATTTGCTTAATTCCAGGTCATCTCAAAAATTTCCTTGACCCTCTCCCGCTGCCTTGAAAACCCTAAAATTTTATATTTAACATACTCACTCATCAGTTCTTTTAACAAAATTTCACATGCCTGAAACTTTGCGCGTTTTGAAGAAAAATTAATTCTGATATTATATTCGTGGTCAACGAGGTCATAATTAACAGAATTGATACTTTCAAGAGGTTTAGGAAAATATAAATTGCAAGTTGACTTTTTCCGGGGAAAGGATCGACTACTGGGCTAAATTTAAAAATCAAAAAATAGACAAAAACCCCCTATAACCTTTAGAAATGATTATATATTTGATATTCCAGTGTCACTCTCATGATCAGGAGCTCAAATTAAGTGTATTTGCTTATTTTCAGGAAATCTCATGAATTTTCTTGACCTTTCCCGCTTCCTTGAAAACCCCTAAAATCTTTGTTTAACAAACTCACTCATCAGTTCTTATAACAAAACTTAAAATTACTGTAACTTTGCGCGTTTTGAAGATAAATTAATTCTGATTTTATATTCGTGTTCAGCGAGGTCTAAATGACCAGAATTGATATTTTCGGGAGTATTTGAGAAATATAAATTGCAAGTTGAGTTTTGCCGGGGAAAGGTTCGGCTCCTGGGCCAAATTTTAAAAATCAAAAAATGGACAAATTGACCCCCCTATAACTTTTGAAAATGACTATATATCTGGTGTTCCAGTGTCACACTCTTGTTCAGGAGCCCAAATTTAGTGGATTTGCTTAATTCCAGGTCATCTCATGAATTTCCTTGACCCTCTCCCGCTGCCTTGAAAACCCTAAAAATCGATGTTTAACACACTCACTCATCAGTTCTTATAATAAAACTTAAAATGGCTGTATCTTTGCGCGCTTTGAAGATAAATAAATTCTGATTTTATATTCGTGTTCAGCGAGGTCTAAATGACCAGAATTGATATTTTCGGGAGTTTTTGGGAAATATAAATTGCAAGTTGAGTTTTGCCGGGGAAAGGTTCGGCTCCTGGGCCAAATTTTAAAAATCAAAAAATGGAAAAATTGACGCCCCTATAACTTTTGAAAATGACTATATATCTGGTGTTCCAGTGTCACACTCTTGTTCAGGAGCCCAAAATTAGTGGATTTGCTTAATTCCAGGTCATCTCAAGAATTTCCGTGACCCTCTCACACTGCCTTGAAAACCCTAAAAATCGATGTTTAACACAAACACTCAACAGTTCTTATAATAAAACTTAAAATGCCTGTATCTTTGCGCGCATTGAAGACAAATCAATTCTGATTTTATATTCGTGTTCAGCGAGGTCTAAATGACCAGAATTGTTAATTTTGGTAGTATCTGAGAAATATAAATTGCAAGTTGAGTTTTGCCGGGGAAGAGTTCGGCTCAGGACAAATTTAGAAAAAAAATAAATATTGACAAAATGACCCCCGTATAACTTTTGAAAATGACTATATATCTTGTGTTCCAGTGTCACACTCTTGATCAGGAGCCCAAATTTAGTGGATTTGCTTAATTCCAGGTCATCTCATGAATTTCCTTGACCCTCTCCCGCTGCCTTGAAAACCCTTAAAATCGATGTTTAACAGACTCACTCATCAGTTCTTATAATAAAACTTAAAATGGCTGTATCTATGCGCGTTTTGAAGATAAATTAATTCTGATTTTATATTCGTGTTCAGCGAGGTGTAAATGACCAGAATTGATAATTTCGGGAGTATCTTGGAAAAATAAATTGCAAGTTGAGTTTTTCCGGGGAAGAGTTCTGCTCAGGACAAATTTAGAAAAAAATTAAATATTGACAAAATGACGCCCCTATAACTTTTGAAAATGACTATATATCTGGTGTTCCAGTGTCACACTCTTGTTGAGGAGCCCAAATTTAGTGGATTTGAATTCCAGGTCATCTCATGAATTTCCTTGACCCTCTCCCGCTGCCTTGAAAACCCTAAAAATCGATGTTTAACACACTCACTCATCAGTTCTTATTAAAAAACTTTAAATGTCTGCATCTTTGCGCGTTTTGAAGATAAATCAATTCTGATTTTATATTCGTGTTCAGCGAGGTCTGAATGACAAGAATTGATATTTTAGGGAGTTTTTGGGAAATATAAATTGCAGGTTTAGTTTTGCCGGGGAAGTTCGGCCCAAGACAAATTTTGAAAAAGGCAAAAATGGACAAAATGACCCCCCTATAACTTTTGAAAATGACTATATATCTGGTGTTCCGGTGTCACACTCTTGCTCAGGAGCCCAAATTTAGTGGATTTGCTTAATTCCAGGTCACCTCGTTAATTTCCATTACCCCCTCTCGCTCCCTTGAAAACCATAACAATCGATGTTTAACATACTCAATCATCATTGCCTAAAATGAAACTTGAAAAGCCTGTATCTTTGCGCGGTTTGAAGATAAATTACTTCTGATTTAATATTCGTGTTCAGCGAGGTCTAAATGACCAGAATTGATATTTTGGTAGTATCTGAGAAATATAAATTGCAAGTTGAGTTTTGCCGGGGAAGAGTTCGGCTCAGGACAAATTTAGAAAAAAAATAAATATTGACAAAATGACCCCCGTATAACTTTTGAAAATGACTATATATCTTGTGTTCCAGTGTCACACTCTTGATCAGGAGCCCAAATTTAGTGGATTTTCTTAATTTCAGGTCATCTCATGAATTTCCGTGACCCTCTCCCGCTGCCTTGAAAACCCTAAAAATTGATGTTTAACACAATCACTCATCAATTTCTATAATAAAACTTAATATGGCTGTATCTTTGCGCGCTTTGAAGATAAATTAATTCTGATTTTATATTCGAGTTCAGCGAGGTCTAAATGACCAGAATCATTATATTCTGGTTTTTTTGGGAAATATAAATTGCAAGTTGAGTTTTGCCGGGGAAGAGTTCGGCCATGGACAAATTTCTGAAAACCCAAAAATGGACAAAATGGCCCCCTATAACTTTTGAAAATGACTATATATCTGGTGTTCAGGTGTCAAGCTCTTGTTCAGGAGTCCAAATTTAGTGGATTTGCTTAATTCCAGGTAATCTCATGAATTTCCTTGACCCTATCCCGCTGCCTTGAAAACCCTAAAAATCGATGTTTAACATACTCACTCATCAATTCCTATAAGTAATATACTTAAGATGGTTGTATCTTTGCGCGCTTTGAAGATAAATCAATTCTGATTTTATATTCGTGTTCAGCGAGGTCTGAATGACAAGAATTGATATTTTAGGGAGTTTTTGGGAAATATAAATTGCAGGTTTAGTTTTGCCGGGGAAGTTCGGCCCAAGACAAATTTTGAAAAAGGCAAAAATGGACAAAATGACCCCCCTATAACTTTTGAAAATGACTATATATCTGGTGTTCCGGTGTCACACTCTTGATCAGCAGCCCAAATTTAGTGGATTTGCTTAATTCCAGGTCACCTCATGAATTTCCGTGACCCTCTCCAGTTGCCTTGAAAACCTAAAAATCGATGTTTAACACACTCACTCATCAGTTCTTATAATAAAAATTGAAATGAGTTTATCTCTGCGCGTGTTTAAGATAAATTAATTCTGATTTTATATTCGTGTTCAGCGAGGTCTAAATGACCAGAATTGATATTTTAGGGAGTTTTTGGGAAATATAAATTGCAGGTTTAGTTTTGCCGGGGAAGTTCGGCCCAAGACAAATTTTGAAAAAGGCAAAAATGGACAAAATGACCCCCCTATAACTTTTGAAAATGACTATATATCTGGTGTTCCAGTGTCGCACTCTTGTTCAGGAGCCCAAATTTAGTGGATTTGCTTAATTCCAGGTCATCTCATGAATTTCCTTGACCCTCTCCCACTGCCTTGAAAACCCTAAAAATCGATGTTTAACACACTCACTCATCAGTTCTTATAAATAAACTTAAGATACTTATATCTTTGCGCGTTTTGAAGATAAATTATTTCTGATTTTATATTCGAGTTCAGCGAGGTCTAAATGACCAGAATCATTATATTCTGGTGTTTCTGGGAAATATAAATTGCAAGTTGAGTTTTTCCGGAGAAGAGTTCGGCCCCGGACAAATTATTGAAATCCCAAAAATGGACAAAATGACCCCCCTATAACTTTTGAAAATGACTATATATCTGGTGTTCCAGTTTCACACTCTTGCACAGGAGCCCAAATTTAGTGGATTTGCTTAATTCCAGGTCATCTCATGAATTTCCGTGACCATCAGTTCCTTATAATAAATTAAGATGCTTGTGATCTCTGCGCGCGTTGAGATAACTATGTGCCAATTCTGATTTTATATTCGTGTTCAGCGAGGTCTAAATGACCAGAATTGATATTCTCGGGAGTTTTTGGGAAATATAAATTGAAGGTTGAGTTTTGCCGGGGAAGAGTTCGGCCCAGGACAAATTTTGAAAAAGGCAAAAATGGACAAATTGACCCCCCTATAACTTTTGAAAATGACTATATATCTGGTGTTCCCGTGTCACACTCTTGATCAGGAGTCCAATTTTAGTGGATTTGCTTAATTCAAGGTCATCTCATGAATTCCTTGACCCTCTCCTTCTGCCTTGAAAACCCTAAAAATCGATGTTTAACATAATCACTCATCGGTTCTTTTAATAAAACTTAAAATGCCTGTATCTTTGCGCGCGTTTTGAAGATAAATTATTTCTGATTTTATATTCGAGTTCAGCGAGGTCTAAATGACCAGAATCATTATATTCTGGTGTTTCTGGGAAATATAAATTGCAAGTTGAGTTTTTCCGGAGAAGAGTTCGGCCCCGGACAAATTATTGAAATCCCAAAAATGGACAAAATGACCCCCCTATAACTTTTGAAAATGACTATATATCTGGTGTTCCAGTTTCACACTCTTGCACAGGAGCCCAAATTTAGTGGATTTGCTTAATTCCAGGTCATCTCATGAATTTCTTGACCCTCTCCTGCTGCCTTGAAAACACTAAAAATCGATGTTTAACATAATCACTCATCAGTTCTTACAATAAAACTTAAAACGCCTGTATCTTTGCGCGTCTTGAAGACAAATCACTTCTGATTTTATATTCGTGTTCAGCGAGGTCTAAATGACCAGAATTGATATTTTCGGGAGTTGTTGGGAAATATAAATTGCA
>ARYC01013125.1:0-15934 GCA_000711775.1 Oxytricha trifallax
AATATAAAGTATTTCTAGGTTTTCTATATATATTAAGGATTTTAGTATTATATTTAAGTAATTATAATTTTTTACACATTTTTCAATTTATTTATTTTAATCAGGTTTTCTTATCAAATTGGTAGGGTTTTCTTATCAAAATTGTAAGGTTTTCAGGGTTTTGTACGATTTTATGAGTAAGTAGTCACAAATTTTAGCAATCTTTATAAATTCCTAATTTTATATTCCTTATAATGAAAATCTTCTATCTTCATTTCTTTCTTATTCCATTTTTATAATGAAATTTACCTTTTATATATAACTTTCATTTTTCATGAGTAGTAGTCTGGAATTTGATAATATTTTTTCTAACACTATGAATTGATACATTTTTTAGAGGCAATATATCGAGTGAAGCAATTTTATTTTCAATATTTTTAACTTTTTCAAATTTATTTATTTTTGTACCATGAAGCCAAAGTGAGTCAAGCTAAAATTTTAATTTTATTGTTGACCACGCGATATCGAATCTCCATAGTCAATTGTGGGGTAAATATCTAATTTTCAATTCACTTTTGATTAAAAAATTTCTTACACTGGAAAAATCGCGTTTTATCGGTCCCCAGAACCCCAGTTAATATAAGTAACAAAGCGTCACGCAATATTTTATATATAAAAAAGTTGGGAGGAAAAATCGACGATCTACGGAGCCCCAAAACCCCATATATAGGGATATCAAGGGCGACTCATCTATAAAATAATTGACATAAAAATAAACAAATGATACCAATATAATCAATGGAGAAATTAAAGTATAATAAGTAAGGAACAGTTGATTATAAATTAAGTGTGGCTATATGATATATAAAATCTTTTTTTTTAGAAAACCTGAAAAAAGGCTGACGCCAAAACCCTACGGGTAAGCCAAAAACGAAGAAAATTAAATTGAATTGTGACGCGAGTCCTGAGCGAAGCGAAGACTCTGCGTATTGCGTCACGTATGAAACCAAAGCGAAAGTGGATGAAAACCCAAGGTCAAACTAGCAAAGCCAAAGAGATAGTATTTAATACAGTTTATTATGTCTTTACTATAGAATGAAAACCCAGAGACACCTTTCCACCAAAACCCAGAGAGATACCAAAGGGAGTAAGTAAATTTCTATGTAAGAAGGGATTTCTTATAATAATGAAAGAGTTTTCTTAACAAATAAAAAGGATTTCTAGGTTTTGTACAATTTGTTAAGCATTTTAGTAACATATTGAAGTATATATTATTTCTTGCAACTTTTTTGATTTATTTATTTTTATCGGGTTTTCTTATCAAATTGTCAGGGTTTTCTTATCAAAATTGTAGGGTTTTTGAGTTTTTTTTAATTTTATGGGTAAGTACTCACAGATTCAAGGAATCCATAATAATTACATAATCTTTTTTCGTTCTTATTATGAATCTTATATCTATTTTGTGTTTGTTATCATTTTTATAATACAAAATACCAAATTAAATATAACTTTCTTTTTTCATGAGTAGTAGTCAGGAATCTGAAAATATTTTTTCTAACACTATGTTTTGACACCTTTTTTAAAGGCTATATATCGAGTGAAGCAACTTTATTTTCAATTTTTGGAACTTTTTCAAATTTCTTAATTTCTTATATATAGCTAAAGTGAGTCAAGGTAAAAATTTAATTTTATTGTTGACCACGCGATATCGAATCTCCATAGTCGATTGTGGGGTAAATATCACAATATCTAACAGTTTTGAATGAAAAATATCTTACACTGGAAAAATCCTGTTTTATCCCTCCGCAAAACCCCAGTTAATATATATATCAAAGCGTCACGCATATTTTATATATAAAAATTCAGTTGGAAAAATCGACGATCTACGGAGCCCCAAAACCCCATATATAGGGATATCAAAGGATGCGAAACGTATCTTTCTTATATAGAAAGTGTTCATTATATAGTCAAAGGGGGGGTGGGGGTGGGGGGGGGGTCTGAAGTCAAATTTATATCATTATAGAAATCATGTAAATAGTATAATAAGTTAAGCAAAGAAGAATATAAGTACAATTTGGTAGAATTAATATAACAATCTTTTCTTTTTTAGATAACCTGAAAAAAGGCTGACGCCAAACCCTTCGGGTAAGCCAAAGACGAGGCAATTTTTATTGAATTTGGACGCGAGTCCTGAGCGAAGCGAAGACTATGCGTATTGCGTCACGCATGAAAACCCAAAGCGAAGTACATGAAAACCCAAGGTCAAACTAGCAAAGCCAAAGAGAACGCACTGCTTATTGAATATTATGTGTTTATTATAGAAAGAAAACCCAGAGACACTTTTTCACCAAAACACATAGAGAAACCAAAGATAGTAATTAAATATTTATTATAGTAGATTTTCTTATCAAACTGAGAGAGTGTTCTTATATAATAAGCAATGTTTTGAATGTTTTCTAAATTTCTAAAGGATTATATTAACACATTTTTGTATATTTTATTTTGTGCAACTTTTTCCATTTATTTAATTTGATAGGGTTTTCTTATCAAATTAGTTGGGTTTTCTTATCAAAATGGCTGGGTTTTGGGAGTTTTTTCAATTTTATGGGCAATACTCACCATTTTAAAAACCTTTATGAAATACTAATTATTTTTATCTTTCATATATTGAATCTCTTATTAATTAAGAGTTTCTTATCAATTTCATAATAAAAATTAATAATTTATATATAACTTAAATTTTTATGAGTAGTAGTCAGGAATCTTAAAATAATTTTTCTAACACTATAATTTGATCCCTTTTTTAGAGCCTATATGTCGAGTGAAGCAACTTTATTTTCAATATTTTGAACTTTTTAAATTTTCGTGATTTTATTATCATGAAGCCAAAGTGAGTCAGGGTAAAATTTTAATTTTATTGTTGACCACGCGATATCGAATCTCCATAGTCGATTGTGGGGTAAATATAACTAATTTTCAATAAGATAGCATTAGAAATGGCTCACAAGGTAAAAATCGACTTTACCCCCTCCCCAGAACCCCAGTTAATATAAGTAACAAAGCGTCACGCAATAATTTTATATATAAAAAGTCAAGGTCGAAAAATGGCCATCTGCGGAGCCCCAAAACCCCATATATAGGGATATCAAAGGGTGACTCGTCTATAAAGACTTGACTTAGAAACGAAATAAAGTATAGAAACATATAAAAGTAATCTAAAATAAATATATAACAAAAGATAATATTTTAAGTGTGGCTGAATAATAAAAAATCTTTTCTTTTTTAGAAAACCTGAAAAAAGGCTGACGCCAAAACCCTTCGGGTAAGCCAAAGACGAGGCAATTTTTATTGAATTTGGACGCGAGTCCTGAGCGAAGCGAAGACTCTGCGTATTGCGTCACATATGAAAACCCAAAGCGAAGTGCATGAAAACACAAAGTCAAACTTGCAAAGCCAAAGTGATAGTACTTTCTACTGATTAGAAGGTCTTTACTATAGAATGAAAACCCAGAGACACCTTTTCCCCAAAACCGAAAGAGATGCCTAAGTTAGTAATTATATAATGAATAGCAATGGGTTTACTAATGAAAATAGTAGGGTTTTCACAATTTGATGAGTAAGTAATCCAAAATTATATCATTTACATATTAGTACTTCTTTATTCAAATACATTACAACTTTCCTATACCATTTTTCTAATAAAATGAGTGTTTTATATATAAATTTATTTTTCATGAGTAGTAGCCTGGAATCTCAAAATATTTTTTCTAACACTATGTTTTTATCACTTTTTAAGAGGCTATATATCGAGTGAAGCAACTTTTTTTTCCATATTATCAATATTTTAGTTTTGTCAATTTTTATTATATTCAACCAATCACATAGGATTTCCATTTCTTTAATATTCATGAAAACCCAGAGAATCTTTTCCACCAAAACCCAGAGTAAAACCAAAGGGAGTAAGTAAATGTTTGTTTTAGTAGAGTTTTCTTAACAAATAAAAAGGATTTCAAGGTTATCTCAATTTATTAAGGATTTTAGTAATATATTGAAGTATTTATTATTTCCTACAACTTTTCAATTTATTAAATTTGATCGGGTTTTCTTATCAAATTAATAGGGTTTTCTTATCAAAATTATAGGGTTTTGGGATATTTTCAATTTTATGGATAAGTACTCACAAATTTTAGAAACCTTTTTAAATTAATAATTATTATATATTTCTTAAAACGAATCTCAAATATATTTAAAGTTTTTCTCAATTTTATATATAAATTTAATTTTTCATGAGTAGTAGTCAGAAATCTCAAAATATTTTTTCCAACACTACGTTTAGATCACTTTTTTAGAGCCTATATGACGAGAGAAGCAACTTGATTTTCAATATTTTAAACTTTTTAAAATTTATTAATTTTAGTAACATGAAGACAAAGTAAGGCAAGTAAAAAATTTAATTTATTGTTGACCACGCGATATCGAATCTCCATAGTCGATTGTGGGGCAAATATCTAATTTTCAATAAGATAGCATTAGAAATGGCTCACAAGGTAAAAATCGACTTTACCCCCTCCCCAGAACCCCAGTTAATATAAGTAACAAAGCGTCACGCAATAATTTTATATATAAAAAGTCAAGGTCGAAAAAATGGCGATCTACGGAGCCCCAAAACCCCATATATAGGGATATCAAAGGGCGACTCATCTATAAAATAATTGACATAAAAATAAACAAATGATACCAATATAATCAATGGAGAAATTAAAGTATAATAAGTAAGGAACAGTTGATTATAAATTAAGTGTGGCTATATGATATATAAAATCTTTTTTTTTAGAAAACCTGAAAAAAGGCTGACGCCAAAACCCTACGGGTAAGCCAAAAACGAAGAAAATTAAATTGAATTGTGACGCGAGTCCTGAGCGAAGCGAAGACTCTGCGTATTGCGTCACGTATGAAAACCCAAAGCGAAAGTGGATGAAAACCCAAGGTCAAACTAGCAAAGCCAAAGAGATAGTATTTAATACAGTTTATTATGTCTTTACTATAGAATGAAAACAGAGACACCTTTCCACCAAAACCCAGAGAGATGCCAAAGAGAGTAAGTAAATTTTTATGTAAGAAGGTATTTCTTATAATAAAGGGAAAGTGTTCTTATAAAATAAATAAGGTTTTCAAAGATGTGATAAATTTATTGAGGAATTTAGTAAGATAGTGAAGTATATATTATTATTTCTGGCAACTTTTTCTATTTATTAATTTTTATCGGGTTTTCTTATCAAATTAGTAGGGTTTTCTTATCAAAATTGTAGGGTTTTGGGAGTTTTTTCAATTTTAAGGGTAAGTACTCACAAATTCAAGGAAACCATAATAATTACATAATCTTTTATCTTTCTTATAATGAATCTTATATCTATTTTGTGTTTTTGACCATATTTATAATATAAAATCTCAAATTAAATATAACTTTTATTTTTAATTAGTAGTAGTCAGGAATCTGAAAATATTTTTTCTAACAGTATGATCTGACACCTTTTTTAGAGGCTATATGTCAAGTGAAGCAACTTTATTTTCAATTTTTGGAACTTTTTCAAATTTCTTTATTTTTTGATCATGAAGCCAAAGTGAGTCAGGTAAAAAAAATAATTTTATTGTTGACCACGCGATATCGAATCTCCATTGTCGATTGTGAGGTAAATATCACATTATCTATGAATTTTGGTTAAATAATATCTTACACTGGAAAAATCACGTTTACCCCCTCCGCAAAACCCCAGTTAATATATATATCAAAGCTCACGCAGTATTTTATATATAAAAAAAATGGATGGAAGATTCGACGATCTACGGAGCCCCAAAACCCCATATATAGGGATACCAAAGGATGCGAAACGTATCTTTCTTATATAGAAAGTGTTCATTATATAGTCAAAGGGGGGGTGGGGGTGGGGGGGGGGTCTGAAGTCAAATTTATATCATTATAGAAATCATGTAAATAGTATAATAAGTTAAGCAAAGAAGAATATAAGTACAATTTGGTAGAATTAATATAACAATCTTTTCTTTTTTAGATAACCTGAAAAAAGGCTGACGCCAAAACCCTTCGGGTAAGCCAAAGACGAGGCAATTTTTATTGAATTTGGACGCGAGTCCTGAGCGAAGCGAAGACTCTGCGTATTGCGTCACATATGAAAACCCAAAGCGAAGTGCATGAAAACACAAAGTCAAACTTGCAAAGCCAAAGTGATAGTACTTTCTACTGATTAGAAGGTCTTTACTATAGAATGAAAACCCAGAGACACCTTTTCCCCAAACACAGAGAGAACCAAAGATAGTAATTCAATATTTATTATAGTAGGGTTTTCTTATCAAACTGAGAGAGTGTTCTTATATAATAAGTAAGGTTTTGAAGGTTTTCTAAATTCAATAAGGATTAAATTAACATATTTTTCTATATTAAATTTTCAACAACTTTTTCAATTTATTTAATTTGATAGGGTTTTCTTATCAAATTAGTAGGTTTTCTTATCAAAATGACAGGGTTTTGGGAGTATTTTCAATTTTATGGGCAAGTACTCACCATTTTAAAAACCTTTATAAAATAATAATTATTATATCTTTCATATAACGAATCTCATATTAATTAAAAGTTTCTCATCAATTTCATAATAAATTAAATTTTTATGAGTAGTAGTCAGGAATCTTAAAATAATTTTTCTAACACTATAATTTGATCCCTTTTTTAGAGCCTATATGTCGAGTGAAGCAACTTTATTTTCAATATTTTGAACTTTTTAAATTTTCGTGATTTTATTATCATGAAGCCAAAGTGAGTCAGGGTAAAATTTTAATTTTATTGTTGACCACGCGATATCGAATCTCCATAGTCGATTGTGGGGTAAATATCTAATTTTCAATAAGATAGCATTAGAAATGGCTCACAAGGTAAAAATCGACTTTACCCCCTCCCCAGAACCCCAGTTAATATAAGTAACAAAGCGTCACGCAATAATTTTATATATAAAAAGTCAAGGTCGAAAAATGGCCATCTGCGGAGCCCCAAAACCCCATATATAGGGATATCAAAGGGTGACTCGTCTATAAAGACTTGACTTAGAAACGAAATAAAGTATAGAAACATATAAAAGTAATCTAAAATAAATATATAACAAAAGATAATATTTTAAGTGTGGCTGAATAATATAAAAAATCTTTTCTTTTTTAGAAAACCTGAAAAAAGGCTGACGCCAAAACCCTTCGGGTAAGCCAAAGACGAGGCAATTTTTATTGAATTTGGACGCGAGTCCTGAGCGAAGCGAAGACTCTGCGTATTGCGTCACATATGAAAACCCAAAGCGAAGTGCATGAAAACACAAAGTCAAACTTGCAAAGCCAAAGTGATAGTACTTTCTACTGATTAGAAGGTCTTTACTATAGAATGAAAACCCAGAGACACCTTTTCCCCAAAACCCAAAGAGATGCCTAAGTTAGTAATTATATAATGAATAGCAATGGGTTTACTAATGAAAATAGTAGGGTTTTCACAATTTGATGAGTAAGTAATCCAAAATTATATCATTTACATATTAGTACTTCTTTATTCAAATACATTACAACTTTCCTATACCATTTTTCTAATAAAATGAGTGTTTTATATATAAATTTATTTTTCATGAGTAGTAGCCTGGAATCTCAAAATATTTTTTCTAACACTATGTTTTTATCACTTTTTAAGAGGCTATATATCGAGTGAAGCAACTTTTTTTTCCATATTATCAATATTTTAGTTTTGTCAATTTTTATTATATTCAACCAATCACATAGGAGTTTCCATTTCTTTAATATTCATGAAAACCCAGAGAATCTTTTCCACCAAAACCCAGAGTAAAACCAAAGGGAGTAAGTAAATGTTTGTTTTAGTAGAGTTTTCTTAACAAATAAAAAGGATTTCAAGGTTATCTCAATTTATTAAGGATTTTAGTAATATATTGAAGTATTTATTATTTCCTACAACTTTTTCAATTTATTAAATTTGATCGGGTTTTCTTATCAAATTGGTAGGGTTTTCTTATCAAAATTGAAGGGTTTTGTAGTTTTTTGACATTTTTTGGGTAAGTACTCACCAATTTTAAAAACTTTTTTGAAATACTAATTATTTTTACCTTTCTTATATTGAATCTATTATCTATTAAGAGTTTCTTATCAGTTTCATAATAAAAAATAGTTATTTATATATGACTTACTTTTTTATGAGCAGTAGTCAGGATTATGAAAATATTTTTTCTAACACTATGTTTTGACACCTTTTTTAGAGGCTATATATCGAGTGAAGCAACTTTATTTTCAATATTTGGACATTTTTCAAATTTCTTTATTTTTGTTCCATGAAGCCAAAGTGAGTCAAGGTTAAATTTTTATTTTATTGTTGACCACGCGATATCGAATCTCCATAGTCGATTGTGGGGTAAATATCTAATTTTCAATAAGATAGCATTAGAAATGGCTCACAAGGTAAAAATCGACTTTACCCCCTCCCCAGAACCCCAGTTAATATAAGTAACAAAGCGTCACGCAGTATTTTATATATAAAAAATTCACAGCGAAAATATGACGATCTACGGAGCCCCAAAACCCCATATATAGGGATATCAAAGGGCGACTCATCTATATAATAATTGACATAAAAATAAACAAATGCAAACCAATATAATCAATGGAGAAATAAAAGTATAATAAGTAATGAACAGTTGATTATAAGTTAAGCGTGGCTATATAATATAAAAAACCTTTTCTTTTTTAGAAAACCTGAAAAAAGGCTGACGCCAAAACCCTACGGGTAAGCCAAAGACGAAACAATTTTAATTGAATTGTGACGCGAGTCCTGAGCGAAGCGAAGACTCTGCGTATTGCGTCACGTATGAAAACCCAAAGCGAGGTGTATGAAAACCCAAGGTCAAACTTGCAAAGCCAAAGTGATAGTACTTTCTACTGATTAGAAGGTCTTTACTATAGAATGAAAACCCAGAGACACCTTTCCACCAAAACCCAGAGAGATGCCAAAGAGAGTAAGTAAATTTTTATGTAAGAAGGTATTTCTTATAATAAAGGGAAAGTGTTCTTATAAAATAAATAAGGTTTTCAAAGATGTGATAAATTTATTGAGGAATTTAGTAAGATAGTGAAGTATATATTATTATTTCTGGCAACTTTTTCTATTTATTAATTTTTATCGGGTTTTCTTATCAAATTAGTAGGGTTTTTCTTATCAAAATTGTAGGGTTTTTGAGTTTTTTTTAATTTTATGGGTAAGTACTCACAGATTCAAGGAATCCATAATAATTACATAATCTTTTTTCGTTCTTATTATGAATCTTATATCTATTTTGTGTTTGTTATCATTTTTATAATACAAAATACCAAATTAAATATAACTTTCTTTTTTCATGAGTAGTAGTCAGGAATCTGAAAATATTTTTTCTAACACTATGTTTTGACACCTTTTTTAAAGGCTATATATCGAGTGAAGCAACTTTATTTTCAATTTTTGGAACTTTTTCAAATTTCTTTATTTTTTGATCATGAAGCCAAAGTGAGTCAGGTAAAAAAAATAATTTTATTGTTGACCACGCGATATCGAATCTCCATTGTCGATTGTGAGGTAAATATCACATTATCTATGAATTTTGGTTAAATAATATCTTACACTGGAAAAATCACGTTTACCCCCTCCGCAAAACCCCAGTTAATATATATATCAAAGCGTCACGCAGTATTTTATATATAAAAAAAATGGATGGAAGATTCGACGATCTACGGAGCCCCAAAACCCCATATATAGGGATACCAAAGGATGCGAAACGTATCTTTCTTATATAGAAAGTGTTCATTATATAGTCAAAGGGGGGGTGGGGGTGGGGGGGGGGTCTGAAGTCAAATTTATATCATTATAGAAATCATGTAAATAGTATAATAAGTTAAGCAAAGAAGAATATAAGTACAATTTGGTAGAATTAATATAACAATCTTTTCTTTTTTAGATAACCTGAAAAAAGGCTGACGCCAAAACCCTTCGGGTAAGCCAAAGACGAGGCAATTTTTATTGAATTTGGACGCGAGTCCTGAGCGAAGCGAAGACTCTGCGTATTGCGTCACATATGAAAACCCAAAGCGAAGTGCATGAAAACACAAAGTCAAACTTGCAAAGCCAAAGTGATAGTACTTTCTACTGATTAGAAGGTCTTTACTATAGAATGAAAACCCAGAGACACCTTTTCCCCAAAAACACAGAGAGAAACCAAAGATAGTAATTCAATATTTATTATAGTAGGGTTTTCTTATCAAACTGAGAGAGTGTTCTTATATAATAAGTAATGTTTTGAATGTTTTCTAAATTTCATAAGTATTATATTAACATATTTTTGTATATTTTATTTTTAACAACTTTTTCAATTTATTTAATTTGATAGGGTTTTCTTATCAAATTAGTAGGTTTTCTTATCAAAATGGCTGGGTTTTGGGAGTTTTTTCAATTTTATGGGCAAGTACTCACCATTTTAAAAACCTTTATGAAATACTAATTATTTTTATCTTTCATATATTGAATCTTATATCTATTTTGTGTTTTTGACCATATTTATAATATAAAATTTTATATATAACTTAAATTTTTATGAGTAGTAGTCAGGAATCTTAAAATAATTTTTCTAACACTATAATTTGATCCCTTTTTTAGAGCCTATATGTCGAGTGAAGCAACTTTATTTTCAATATTTTGAACTTTTTAAATTTTCGTGATTTTATTATCATGAAGCCAAAGTGAGTCAGGGTAAAATTTTAATTTTATTGTTGACCACGCGATATCGAATCTCCATAGTCGATTGTGGGGTAAATATCTAATTTTCAATAAGATAGCATTAGAAATGGCTCACAAGGTAAAAATCGACTTTACCCCCTCCCCAGAACCCCAGTTAATATAAGTAACAAAGCGTCACGCAATAATTTTATATATAAAAAGTCAAGTTGGAAAAAATGGCCATCTGCGGAGCCCCAAAACCCCATATATAGGGATATCAAAGGGTGACTCGTCTATAAAGACTTGACTTAGAAACGAAATAAAGTATAGAAACATATAAAAGTAATCTAAAATAAATATATAACAAAAGATAATATTTTAAGTGTGGCTGAATAATATAACCAATATTTTCTTTTTTTAGATAACCTGAAAATAGGCTGACGCCAAAACCCTACGGGTAAGCCAAAGACGAAACAATTTTAATTGAATTGTGACGCGAGTCCTGAGCGAAGCGAAGACTCTGCGTATTGCGTCACGTATGAAAACCCAAAGCGAGGTGCGTGAAAACCCAAGGTCAAACTTGCAAAGCCAAAGAGATAGTACTTTCTACTGATTAGAAGGTCTTTACTATAGAATGAAAACCCAGAGACACCTTTTCACCAAAACCGAAAGAGATGCCTAAGTTAGTAATTATATAATGAATAGCAATGGGTTTACTAATGAAAATAGTAGGGTTTTCACAATTTGATGAGTAAGTAATCCAAAATTATATCATTTACATATTAGTACTTCTTTATTCAAATACATTACAACTTTCCTATACCATTTTTCTAATAAAATGAGTGTTTTATATATAAATTTATTTTTCATGAGTAGTAGCCTGGAATCTCAAAATATTTTTTCTAACACTATGTTTTTATCACTTTTTAAGAGGCTATATATCGAGTGAAGCAACTTTTTTTTCCATATTATCAATATTTTAGTTTTGTCAATTTTTATTATATTCAACCAATCACATAGGAGTTTCCATTTCTTTAATATTCATGAAAACCCAGAGAATCTTTTCCACCAAAACCCAGAGTAAAACCAAAGGGAGTAAGTAAATGTTTGTTTTAGTAGAGTTTTCTTAACAAATAAAAAGGATTTCAAGGTTATCTCAATTTATTAAGGATTTTAGTAATATATTGAAGTATTTATTTTTTACAACTTTTTCAATTTATTAAATTTGATCGGGTTTCTTATCAAATTAGTAGGGTTTTCTTATCAAAATTGTAGGGTTTTGGGAGTTTTTTCAATTTTATGGGTAAGTACTTACAAATTCATGGAATCCATAATAATTACATAATCTTTTCTGGTTCTTATTATGAATCTTATGTCCATTTTATGTTTTTTATAATTTTTTTAATAAAAAATCCCAAATTATATATAACTATTATTTTCCATAAGTAGTAGTCAGGAATCTGAAAATATTTTTTCTAACACTATGTTTTGATCCCTTTTTTAGAGGCTATATGTCGAGTGAAGCAACTTTATTTTGAATATTTTACACTTTTAAAATTTCTTGATTTTACTATCATGAAGCCAAAGTGAGTAAAGGTAAAATTTTATTTTTATTGTTGACCACGCGATATCGAATCTCCATAGTCGATTGTGGAGTAAATATCCAATTTTCAATAAGATAGCATTAGAAATGGCTCACAAGGGAAAAATCGACTTTACCCCCTCCCCAGAACCCCAGTTAATATAAGTAACAAAGCGTCACGCAGTATTTTATATATAAAAAATTCACAGCGAAAATATGACGATCTACGGAGCCCCAAAACCCCATATATAGGGATATCAAAGGGCGACTCATCTATATAATAATTGACATAAAAATAAACAAATGCAAACCAATATAATCAATGGAGAAATAAAAGTATAATAAGTAATGAACAGTTGATTATAAGTTAAGCGTGGCTATATAATATAAAAAACCTTTTCTTTTTTAGAAAACCTGAAAAAAGGCTGACGCCAAAACCCTACGGGTAAGCCAAAGACGAAACAATTTTAATTGAATTGTGACGCGAGTCCTGAGCGAAGCGAAGACTCTGCGTATTGCGTCACGTATGAAAACCCAAAGCGAGGTGTATGAAAACCCAAGGTCAAACTTGCAAAGCCAAAGTGATAGTACTTTCTACAGTTTATTATGTCTTTACTATAGAATGAAAACCCAGAGACACCTTTCCACCAAAACCCAGAGAGATACCAAAGAGAGTAAGTAAATTTCTATGTAAGAAGGGATTTCTTATAATAAAGAAAAAGTGTTCTTAAAAAATAAAAAGGATTTCAAAGATGTGTAAATTTATTAAGCAATTTAGTAACATAGTGAAGTATATATTATTTCTGGCAACTTTTTCGATTTATTAATTTTTATCGGGTTTTCTTATCAAATTGTAGGGTTTTCTTATCAAAATTGTAGGGTTTTGGAGTTTTTTCAATTTTATGGGTAAGTACTCACAGATTCAAGGAATCCATAATAATTACATAATCTTTTTTCGTTCTTATTATGAATCTTATATCTATTTTGTGTTTGTTATCATTTTTATAATACAAAATACCAAATTAAATATAACTTTCTTTTTTCATGAGTAGTAGTCAGGAATCTGAAAATATTTTTTCTAACACTATGTTTTGACACCTTTTTTAAAGGCTATATATCGAGTGAAGCAACTTTATTTTCAATTTTTGGAACTTTTTCAAATTTCTTAATTTTAGGATAATGAAGCTAAAGTGAGTCAAGGTAAAAATTTAATTTTATTGTTGACCACGCGATATCGAATCTCCATAGTCGATTGTGGGGTAAATATCACAATATCTAACAGTTTTGAATGAAAAATATCTTACACTGGAAAAATCCTGTTTTATCCCTCCGCAAAACCCCAGTTAATATATATATCAAAGCGTCACGCATATTTTATATATAAAAAAACAGATGGAAAAATCGACGATCTACGGAGCCCCAAAACCCCATATATAGGGATACCAAAGGATGCGAAACGTATCTTTCTTATATAGAAAGTGTTCATTATATAGTCAAAGGGGGGGTGGGGGTGGGGGGGGGGTCTGAAGTCAAATTTATATCATTATAGAAATCATGTAAATAGTATAATAAGTTAAGCAAAGAAGAATATAAGTACAATTTGGTAGAATTAATATAACAATCTTTTCTTTTTTAGATAACCTGAAAAAAGGCTGACGCCAAAACCCTTCGGGTAAGCCAAAGACGAGGCAATTTTTATTGAATTTGGACGCGAGTCCTGAGCGAAGCGAAGACTCTGCGTATTGCGTCACATATGAAAACCCAAAGCGAAGTGCATGAAAACACAAAGTCAAACTTGCAAAGCCAAAGTGATAGTACTTTCTACTGATTAGAAGGTCTTTACTATAGAAAGAAAACCCAGAGACACTTTTTCACCAAAACACAGAGAGAAACCAAAGATAGTAATTAAATATTGATTATAGTAGGGTTTTCTTATCAAACTGAGAGAGTGTTCTTATATAATAAGTAAGGTTTTGAAGGTTTTCAAAATTCCACAAGGATTCTATTAACATATTTTTGTATGTTTTATTTTTTGCAACTTTTTCAATATATTAAATTTGATAGGGTTTTCTTATCAAATTAGTAGGGTTTTCTTATCAAAATGGCTGGGTTTTGGGAGTTTTTTCAATTTTATGGGCAAGTACTCACGATTTTTAAAAACCTTTATGAAATACTGATGGTTTTTATCTTTCTTATAACGAATCTCATATATATATTTAAAGTTTTTCATTAATAATTTATATATAACTTAAATTTTTATGAGTAGTAGTCAGGAATCTTAAAATAATTTTTCTAACACTATAATTTGATCCCTTTTTTAGAGCCTATATGTCGAGTGAAGCAACTTTATTTTCAATATTTTGAACTTTTTAAATTTTCGTGATTTTATTATCATGAAGCCAAAGTGAGTCAGGGTAAAATTTTAATTTTATTGTTGACCACGCGATATCGAATCTCCATAGTCGATTGTGGGGTAAACTATCTAATTTTCAATAAGATAGCATTAGAAATGGCTGAGGGGGGAAAAATCCCGTTTTATCCCTCCGCAAAACCCCAATTAATATATATATCAAAGCGTCACGCACAGTTTATATATAAAAAATCAAGGTTGAAAAAATGACGATCTGCGGAGCCCCAAAACCCCATATATAGGGATATCAAAGGGCGACTAGGCAATAAAGACTTGACAAAGATATATAATAGAGTATAGAAATAATAATAAGAGAAAAAAGTCAAGTATAATAAGTAAAGAACAGTTGCAATTAAGATAATGTAGATGAATTATAACAAAAATCTTTTCTTTTTTGAAAACCTGAAAAAAGGCTGACGCCAAAACCCTTCGGGTAAGCCAAAGACGAGGCAATTTTTATTGAATTTGGACGCGAGTCCTGAGCGAAGCGAAGACTCTGCGTATTGCGTCACATATGAAAACCCAAAGCGAAGTGCATGAAAACACAAAGTCAAACTTGCAAAGCCAAAGTGATAGTACTTTCTACTGATTAGAAGGTCTTTACTATAGAATGAAAACCCAGAGACACCTTTTCCCCAAAACCCAAAGAGATGCCTAAGTTAGTATTTGGATAATGAATAGGAATGGGTTTCCTTAAGAAAATATTAGGGTTTTCGGAATATGATGAGTAAGTAGTCACAAATTATATCATTTACATATTATTACATCTTTATTCAAATACATTACAACTTTCCTATACCATTTTTCTCATAAAATGAGTGTTTATATATAAATTAATTTTTCATGAGAAGTAGCCAGGAATCTGACAATATTTTTTATACCACTATGTTTTTATCACTTTTTAAGAGGCTATATATCGAGTGAAGCAACTTTTCCCTCTTATCAATTTTTTTAGTTTTGTCAATTTTTATTATATTGAACCAATCACATAGGAGTTTCCATTTCTTTAATATTCATGAAAACCCAGAGAATCTTTTCCACCAAAACCCAGAGTAAAACCAAAGGGAGTAAGTAAATGTTTGTTTTAGTAGAGTTTTCTTAACAAATAAAAAGGATTTCAAGGTTATCTCAATTTATTAAGGATTTTAGTAATATATTGAAGTATTATTATTTC
>ARYC01013126.1:0-10816 GCA_000711775.1 Oxytricha trifallax
CTCTCTCAAGGAAATGAAAGTAAATTTCTAATTGCCAGTTGTTGAGTAACTCATTTTATAGATAGATTTGAAGTTAGGCTGGTTATTACGAAGATTGATTTTATTGATATTTGAGGTAACTACTGCATACTTTAGATTGGGGCAGTTGTCAATAAGGTACATCAAGTACACAAAGTCAGGGTCTGATATCCTGGCAGCGAAGCTGTATTAATGAGTTACCTGCAGATGAGACGAAGTCTTAAATTCCTGGACGTTCCTGAAATTTGTTTAACAGAACTCAATCTCTTGAGGACAGCGCTCACTTCCAGGTCTGAATAATCTTCCTAGAGTTAGAGTAATTTCTTATTTGAGATATGGAAGCGGTTTGCGACTATCTCCACTCCAACGCTGGTTGCGTTCGTCATAAATGCTGCCTAGAATACCAGCTTGCCAAACCCGGAACCAACATCGTAAAACACAGAGTCTTGGTTCATACCATACTATTGCAGTCTTTCAATAATTTTGGAAAACTGAACTGTAGGAATTTCTCCGTATGCAGGTTGGGCGTCACTGCCCACTAAATTGGGATCCATTATTATACTAGTTCTAGAACGAGTTGCAGGCGCTACAATGCCACAAGTCTTGGTTTGAATGTCCTGATTAAATAACACATGAATATTGCTGAAATTCAAGTCACTTTAAAAGTTTAGGTACCTATGGATTTCCAAAAACGTTTTCCACAATCTATTATTAACTTTCTCATTAATACAATTATCTTCTTCCGCTTGAGCTTTGCCTTCTGTAACATTAAGAAGCACAATATCGTTGTTGCTCAGCGCAGATATAGTACGCACACCTTGTATAAAGTCAGTAATACCACAACCGTTCCCCTTGCACTGATGGAACTTGAAGTAGGACCTAAATCAACTCTACGTTTGAGGCGCTCATATAGTAGTCTGTCTAATTAGAGAAGGCATGACTCCATCAGTATTCTCTTGCATTAAATCGTCATGGTTTTCAATAGGAGATCCAGGATAAAAGTCCTCATGAGCTTACTGCTCTACTGGAAGTGATCCTGATACCTCACTGATTGTAGCTACGCCTTACGCTTCTGACCTTTCAATTGCCTCCAACATATCTGTATGTTTATCAACTGGAATTATTCTCACTTTAGAATTGCAGCTGCTAAGTTGCGATAGATTCTTTTGAGTTGGAGTGGGCTTTCTCATCCATATTGATTTAGAAAGCCTCGCTCTGCTTTACACCTCCCTAGGATTTGCCAGAGGAACTGTACTTCTAGCTACCACTCTCAATAGCCTGGGCAGCTTCTCTAATCTTCTTCTCCTTGACACAAGGGTGAAACCTATAGCTGTGCTTAGTTGAGTAGACCTTTTAACAAATTTCACAAATTTTATGATAGTTTTGCAACTTGTTGTCTCTAACTTCCTGCTCAGTGTGATCCTTCTTTATGTGGCGGTGTTTGGTTGTTCTGTTTTAGAAAGGGGCATTGCAAATCTGACACGTAAACCCCTTGGGTAGCACCTGCTTCTATTGTTAATTCATTTGGTGAAATTTTAACTGAGTGATTTTATACTTGTAACTTAATATTATAAAACTTTGATAAATGTAACAAACATCACCTGGAATTATGTCCGGAATATGTGTCCGGAATTGTGTCCAATCTGAAATTGTGTCCATTTTAGGAGGAAATCGAACTTTCTTCAATCAAGCCTGCTCGCGCTTAGAAACTAGTCAGATGGCATATATGAGTTAAGGAAAGTCAGAAACTAAGTTGCCTGGTTCTTAGGAATGTACAGGCAGAGCATCTGAAAGTTTCGAGGCTTTTGAAGCAATACTAAATAAGGAAGGCTCTCTGTTTAACTTCTACTTTGATTAAACTTTATAATTAATAACTATTAATATAATGAGTGAGCAATCACCGAATCCACCTAAAGGAAAGAAGGGCAAATATCCTTGCACAATCGCGGGATGCCAGAAGAGTTATATATCCTCCCAGAGCTTATCAAAGCACAAGCAATAGAAGCACTACGACTAAGTGCAGTAGATGAAACAACTCAAACCTAAAATGAATATGTGCGATAAGTGCAACAACTTCTACTCCTCCCCTGAAAGCAAGAGAAAGCACAAGTGCAAAAATGCCAAGCCTGAAAGCATTCTTTCCAGCATTTACGGCAACTCTTCAGAGTCGTTCAGCAAAGGCAATCAATGCCACAACTATTCTCGGGGGTCAACTCCCTGGCTCCTGGAGATGAAAACTATAATACCTGTGAACCCTTTGAATTAAACTAGCCTGGCGATTTCGTTTCAAGTATGCTTAAAGAGAGTTGCTCATCGATGATAATTTAACCTTAAAAGCCACCTTAACTTTAAGGTATGTAATGTATATAAGTTAATGCAATATAGATACTCACCCTGTCCAAGTTCCTGCTTTTACAATAAGCGTTAAAGAGATGGAAACTCCCGTCATCACGAGGAGAACTTTGCAAAGGTTCAGGAAATTTACCAAATTCGCAAGACCTTGAACTCGGTTGCAGTGCAGGATAATCCCAGCAACTTTGATCTTGCAACTCAAACTGAAAGCAAGGATGTAAAGCCCTTAATGATGTCTCTTTCAACTCTGACACAATAGTCAATCCAACCGAAGCAACGATTCAAGAAGAGATCAAAGTCCAAACCATCTATGACTCCTGGAATGATCCTGACAGGCTTGAAAAGCAGGAGTATATTGATAAGAAAATGCGCCACCAGTGGCAGAAAGATGAGAAAGATGGATTGAGGACTCCTAAATTCAAAGGCGTAAGGGCTGTAAGGCTCGATGAAGCTGTACCAGCAACTAGGTATACTGCATCAGAAGAAGACAAGAAGTAAATGCAAGGATTTTATGAACAGTACCAAGTTAAGGTTCAGGAATTTATAAGTAAAAATTAGGAAGTCAATTACTCCAACTTGAGAACTCCCAAATCAAAGTCGGTTACCAGGAGTCAAAAGAAATAAGACCTTATGATGGTAGAGGCTAACTAAATGTTCCTTCTGCCCCAGCCTATCTTTGATCCTTTGGAAGTTGCCAAGCTAATCAACATCCTATTGGGAGAGGACAACGACCCTGACATCCTTCTTTGCGAGATTGATTCTTACTTCTCTTAAGCTACATTTTTCTGCACTTGGTGTAACAAACATCAACCTTCACTTTAATAAACTCTAAACCTATTCACTCCCTCTTACATGACCTGGTCAACGAGTTCATGGGCTAAGCTATGCTAAGTAACAATCCCTGGTTAGGTGCCTATCTCTCAAGGATAGATATCATTCACAAGACCACCAAGATCATTGAGCTTAGAGACTCCAACAATTCCTTCGCCACTCACTTTTGTTGTTTTAAAATTGAGATTGATTCTTCAAAGGCTAAAGAACTTATTCAAGCAATTAATCGCAGTGCCCCACTCAAGTATGTGCTGTGGGTATTGCCTCCTGATTAATGTCTGGGTAGAGGAGGGATCCATTACTTCTAGCTAATGAGCGATCATCCTGTAGAGATCATAAACCAGGACGAGCAGCAGATCAAATTCTACCTTTACTACAAGGATTCATCTCAAAGATTTGGTGCGACGTCCGAGCTCGACGAGCGGGCTGTAAGTCGATTGAGTGGGTAAGAATGGCTCGAGCATTGAGATGTGCGAGTGTGAATGACATCCAAAGCTGCTAGCCATGGAACTGAGGTAGATAGTAGTTAGAGGAAGCGCGCGTAAAATTAGCTGATCGCGCGAAGTGCGCTAAAGCGTTTGCGTTGTGAGAAAGTGCGACTAGGATAGTATCGCCACACTTGAACCTACGCTAGTTAAGTAAGTGCATAGATGGACTAATAGAAGGTTAGAGATTAACTGCCATAATTCTATAATGCCAAACGAGCCATTAGAATTAGCTTTGAGGAAGCCTGTCCTGATCCTTAACCAATAAGTTGCAGGTAGCCTCTTACAATTAGCCCCAGTACAATGAGCCGAGCGTGTGGTGGCCGTAGTAGCTGATCAAAGAGGACATGATAGCCGAAGTCACAGAGCATGTTGGAAAGTTTCGTTTCAGGCCGCCTCAGATGCGATAGGAGGTGCTGGAGAGTGAAGTGAGGTGAGAATGAGGCGCTGGCGTGGGGAGGCTGGATATAGATCATAGAAAGTAAAAGCAAGTAAGCAGGTTTTATTAAACAAGTTTAAATATTAATATTGAATAGATCAAAACGTCCTTGAAACTGCATTGTTAGTATGAGCCCAAGGGAACTGAGTAAAGGTTGTCGATTTAGAAGGATAGGCTGTTTTACAATCAAGTGGATAAGTTGAGAGCGTATTGGAACCTGTCAAGGTTCGAAGGAGAGAACCTGGAAAAAATACAAAATGTTTTGAATAAAGTAGTTGCCTTACCAAGGAGTCAAAAGGTTACTGGGCTTAGAGTGGGCTAGGAATAACTGGAGTAGTTACAATAATCGATAGCGAACGACGCGGTGTACAAGACCCTCAATCAAAAAGAAAAGGCCGAGTTCATTGAAGGGTCCAAGTTCTATATTCACTACTAGACTCTGAACTAGCAAATGCTGAGGGGGATCTACGGGCGACTTGATTTACTATTAAAATCTTACAAGGAGAGCTAGAACCTTAGAGCTACAGTAGAAGATATGGAAAATGACATCTTTGCTATGGTTAAGAGAGAGGCTGACAAACATAACTTGCTGCTTGGAAAAAGAATAGGGAAAAGTTATCTTACCAGATCGTTTGAGTGTTATAGGAAAACGAATAGCAACCAATCATAAACGAGAGCAGCGGTCCTTGCGAAATGATTATTAAGATCTTCTGGAAAGCTCTGATTCCTGCTCAAGCTTCGGCTATTGCAATAATGGATACCAACTTCAATAAGCAAGGTAGAAACATAGTGTCTATACTAGAAACCCACAACCTCTTGGGCAAGCCTGCATACTTGATGCCAAAGTATCCATACAACTTAAGGACCCTTTTAGAAGGCTTTTTCATAAATCAGAAGTGCTTCAAGTACGCTGCCTTCATGATCATCAAGACTCTTTCCAGGCCCATAAGAACAAAGTCTATCACCTGAATATTAAGCCGGAAAACATTCTGTTTGATAAGTACCACGTTCCTTACTTGACAGATTGGTTGAACAGGAATGTCTAGAGGGATGGAATCATTAACGAATACTCTCCTCCTAAATATATTAATAGAGAGATCCAGCCCTTAAATCATGTGATGTTGAAGGCCTAAGATGCTTGGGGACTTGGCCTACTCCTGTTCTATATTCTTTGCGGAAGTTTACCTTACACTGTTGATGATATGTTGGCATTGAAAGATAAAAATGCTACTCTCACCAATAGACCTTTTGAGATATTGAATCCTAAGTTTGATGGTCAGTGGTTTGTCATCACTAGAAACCTGTTGACTCCTAACCCTTTGCACAGATCTTCAATTCAGTCCTTGTACATGGATCCTTTCTTCAAGCATTAGAGAGACTAAGTGGAAATCGACAAATTAACTCTTCACGACTACGAGAGCGACGACGAGTCAAATTCCTGAAGTCTAAAAACCACTCGTCCAGAGAAGGAAGATCCCTGAAATTCTTCGTTCTTGACGAACAAAAATTAAACGAAAATAATTGAATAATTATAATTAACCACCATCTTATTTAATATGTATAAGTCTCCCTACTATCTAGTACCGGAATCGGTGTCCATTTTAAAGGACATCTGTTTGTTTGAGTAGTACTTTAATGTGTCTGTAACAAACATCATCTATTAAATCGGTTATCGATTGGTAGAAGGTGAATTATTTTAGAAGTTTAATATCGTTTATGAGTATAATTCTGATCATTGTCTTAGGCCTCACTTCAACTCTAAATATTCTCTGCGGATTAAAAGAGACTTCCTCATAAAGGCGAGATGAGAAGACAAGTTGTCAAAGGATTATGAAAGTTTAAAATTATAGACAGAGAGAAAGAATAAGTTAAAAAGTTAAACAAAGATAATCTAAGATAATTTCATCAAAAGTCTGGTTCGACCAAGATCTAAACTGAGTGCACTTGCTACTTCTCATAATCTTCCTTCTTCTCCTCCTCCGTTTTCTTCTCTTCCTCCTGGATTGGAAAAACCTTGTCGTCCTTGTCAAGCTTCCACATCTTGGACTCGTAGTTATCATCAGAAGTAAACAGATAGCAATTGTTGGTTATCACCCCCACATCAATTTGTTAAATCATCACCCATTCTATTGTTGGCAAAGTGCACACCCAGTCAAGGGTGAGTATCTTCCTTGATCCTTCTTCAGGCGGCGTGGTAGTTCTGATGATCTTGAAACTTTCCATAAAGCCAAGAGTCAAGTCGATCTTACCCTTGAACTTAAAAGGGGACTTCTATATAAATGAAATGACACTGTAATCCTGGATCATCTTTTCAAGTGCTCCTTCTTTTACCTTGCAAGTATATTCGCACTTGATGCCGAGAGGTATGATCATTTCATGGCCCCTGGGTGTTTGCTTTAAGTGTTTTTCTATTGAATCATCGCTAGGGATATTATTGTGAGAAGTCCTCTTAGCTTGTTACTCTGTCCTCTTCTTTCTTCTCTTACTCTATTTTATCAGTTTCTTCGTCGCTCTCTCCTGTGTGATTATATTTGAGAAGGTGTAATAGAGATAGTTAAGGAGAAGGAGCCCAAGATCCTCTTTATATCAGAGTGCCGTGTGAATTAAATCTTCTAGTGGTTTACATTCCTAAGTTTATTAAAGGTCTATTCCTCAAAATCCTCAGTGAAGTTGAAGCTGGTGTTACTACCTTCAGAGTCATAAGATGAGACACCCCTACCTTCATCCCCGTCTAGACTTTCTTCGGGGATATTAATTCAAGATAAGTAGAAATAAGTCTATCGTTCTCTGTATCCATTTAATTTAATTTTATTAACAAAGTCACAATCAAAATCTATGTAAAGATATTGCAGGCTCAAACTCTTAGTAAAGCTGTAACTTGGTTGAGGGTAAATCAACTTGCTATTAAAAGTCGACTGAAATACATTTGAGAAGTTTCCTTAAGTGTAACAAACATCACTTTATATTTCTCATACTTAGTCGCTGGAATTTTAGATTTCTTCAATTATTCTGTGTAATAAGTCTTAAGAATCTTTTAGGAGACTTATCTGCTTTGAGCAGCAGATACACCTACTGTCATTGAAATGCGAGCATGGTTTATAGAGGGAAGGGCAATAGAAATGAATAGAGTTAGTTAAAGTTGTATAAATAGTTATCGCAAGAAACATCTTAATCAAACTAAATTCAAACAAGGACAGCATTTTCAGGGGAAAGTGATCATGATGTCGATTTGCTTGACTGCATCATCTTTCTGGTCTTTCTGTTAATCCTGATCCACTGTCACTGCTTCTGAGTGAGCAACCCCTGGTTTATCAGTAAGGCCCTCAATCACTTGCTTGTACCTGTTATACTTCCACAATCTTGCATGGCACTACTCAGGCTTGTAATCTAATAAGTTATATCGAATGACATCAAAACCATTTGAAAGGGTTAAGGCCTATAGGGTTGTGTTTGAGATTATAATATCCAGTGCTAACTCTGTTTTATCATCAGACCAATTGGGGTTTGTCACTAAGTAAGTTTAGAGCTTGACTCTCTCCATATACCCCACATGGAGATTTACTGCCTTTGCATCTATAGTTAGCTCGTCATCCTCTCTCTCAATAATATTGTGTAAACGACAAGGTGAATTTTGCCAGTGAGCATTTCATTGATTAAGCTGAACTGGGAGTTATCCAACTTTAACTTTACGTTTTCCTTCATACCAAAATTGACTGTAACCTTGCGCTGACCATTTACAGTCACGATGTACTCTTCCATACTAGGGACATCAGCGAGGTGGTAGTGTTTCTACTTAGACCAATCACTGGTACCGATCATTAAGTGGTAAAGCTGGATGAGATTCAAGAATTTCAAGAGACCTTTAATTTACTCCTGGTCTCTACTTTTAAACCTGAATAAACTGATTTCACTGACCTTATCTGTTCCTGCCTTTTACACTTCATAAAAGTCAAAACCACCATTCGAGTCCTCATCTTTTGGCTTGGACTCTGAGTTTTACATACATTGGAGCATTTAATCTTCCAGCTCTTACATTTGGCTTTATAAATATAAAATTATAATCTGGAATTTGAGATAGTTTATTTGGTGATTAAAGATATTTGTAATGAATTGCCTTCCTTGATATAGCTGCAGTTACTATTGAGATGAGCCTGAAATAAAGTAAGGGGGATTCCCTGAACTTCTCTGCTCATCTTTTTATGAGTGTAACAAACATCACTTTCCCACTGACCATATCCACTCTAATAATCTTTTTGATATTTGTCCAATTTCTCTATTTAACCATACTTAGGGATCATTAAACATAATAAGATTGGAGTACGAAGAGCCCCTAAGCTATCAATAAATTTAGCGCTTGGTCTATTAAGAGTAGGAGCAGAAATAAACGATTACAGTTAGTTAAAGTTGTAAAATACTTAGATGAATCAACAGTTTTAATCAGACTTAAGTTCAAACATGGTTTGCATCTTCAGGGAAAGTGACCATGATGTTTATTTTCTCAATAACATCAACTTCCTCTTCCTTTTACTCTTCCTGGTCCACTGCCATCATTTTGGAGTTATCATTCTCACTTGCGTACTTAGGAGGTTCTTCAATCTCAGTGACGTATTTATCGTGCTTCCACAGCTTTGCATGGCAATTATTAATCGTGTATTTCATGAAATTGAAAAATTAAATTTTGAAACCATTTGATAATACCATGTGTTAAAGGGTTGTGTTTGATATTATAATATCAAGTGCTAACTCTGTTTTATCATCTGACCAATTGGGATTGATCACTGAGTAGGTACACAACTTGATTCTCTCCATGAAGTTCACGTTGACCAAAATTTACTTCGAATTCCCAGTTGGGTCAGCAACTCCCCCCTTTAATATTTGAGGAAGTCTGGAAGGAGAATTTTGTTAAAGGACTCTTCTTGTGACAAGCTATTGAACTGAGATTTATTCATCTAGTAAACATAGTATTCCTTCATCCCAAGGTTTACTTTAACCTTACGTTCTCCATTTACAGTCTCAATGAACTCTTCCATATAGGTCTCATTTGAAAGGTTGTATTTATCCTTCTCAGACCATTCACTGTTCCTGATCATTAAATGGTAAAGCTGGATGAGATTCAAAAACTTCATGAGCTTCTTAATTTTGTCCTGGTCTCTACTTTTAAATCTCAGGAAGGAAACAACACTTGGCTATTAATCATCCTTTGCAAGTGGTAAATCCTAGAAGTCAAAGTTGCCATTCTTGGTTTCATCCATTGGCTTAGACTCTGAGAAAATCAGGCAGCGGAGCATATCTGCTTACAGCTTTTTCATTTGGATTTGTAAATATAAAAATTATAATCTGGAATTTGAGATTAGTTTAAGTGGGGATTATAGATACCTCTACTGAATTGCCTACCTTGAAATAGCTGCAATTATCTCTATACTTTATAATCAGAACAGGAATGCTTATTAATGTAACAACTGTAAATAAAGTAAGGAAGAATCCCTGAAATTCCCTACTCATCTTCTTATGACTGTAACAACACTCACTCTGAGATTTATGAGCCTGAGGCTCTGTATGAGAAAGATTATGAAGTTTTTTAAGAGGCCTATAGGATTAATGATACAAGTAATACAGATACCCTAACTTAACTCAAACCATTAATCAAACAATTCCTTTGAACTAGGGTGCAACCCTAACCTAGAGATAGACCCCAGGAAGAGCTCTTGAGGTTTTCGCAGTGAGAAGTTGTAATAATAAATCGTGCTGCTACTAGTCTCAAAATAAGAGAAAAAGTAAGAGTAATAAAGCTAAGCTTACTTACCTCACCAGTTTACCTGGTAAAGCAAAGCAACTCAACAAAACTACTGCTCCTTCAACTCTCACTTTAATTTCTTGAACACGTACCTATAGGGAGTTAACAAAAATAAAAATCCCAACTGGGAAAAGGTTTAAAGTTAAGCTTAACTTAACCTAACTTAAGCTTAAAGTACTGTAGTACTTCACTTAAAGCTTAAAGCACTGTAGTACTTTACTTAACAAAGTCAAACTGAAAAACCAATAACTAACTGTAAAGCCTGCCTTACTTTACTACTAGAATACTGCCTGAGCCGATTTACGCTTGAGGCCTTTACACCTCCTACAGTCAGGGTGAGTACCTAGGCTTAGTAAAGCTAAGGGCAAATTTAAACTTAACAAAGAAAGCCAAACTACTGTGTTAGTTTACTAGTCAAAACCAAATGTTTAAAACTTGATTTTCAAGTCAAAAATAATCAAAACTCCTAGAACTTGATTATCAAAAAAGGTTTCGAAAAATCTCCAGAAGCCTGAGGTTTGAATATTCAAACGGCTGGACCTCGGAAACGAGGTTAAATTCGATTCATTTTTATAATGAATTTACGACTGAACTACTTGCCCGACAACGGTTGTCGAAACGTGAGGAGACATCAGGGGGCCTAAACAAAGCTTAGGGTGTTCTTGAGGCAAAGTAAACTTCCAAGTCATAGTGGAAACGCTAGTTAGTCGTCAACAAATCTTAAAACTGTTTGTTGCTGTTTTTTAAACGTTCAGACCCCCCCTACAAATAATCAATTATTTGCCGTATCCTGATGGTGAAACGTGAGTGAGACATCAAGGGGCCTAAACAAAGCTTAGGGTGTACTCGAGGCAAAGTAACTTGGAGAGCCAGCGATCGCAGTTGCAGAGTAGATTG
>ARYC01013129.1:0-14005 GCA_000711775.1 Oxytricha trifallax
TTCCTTCCTTGAGTCTTTAGTTTTATGAACTGACAAGTTATCAACGAATAGAATAATCTCTTAGTCAGCGTACTTATCTCTGAGTTATTGCAAGAACTTAATATATTATTCAGTGTTTATAGAACGAGGGTGAATAACATAAGTCTCGAGGCCACTATCTTCACTTATTCCACCAAGAATAGCATGAGTTTAAACTTAACCTTTTAGTCATAAACTTCTATATTACTATACCTCTTGTACCAAGACCTTGATATAAAGGTATTGAATGTAAATACAGCTTCATCAGCATGTAAGAACTTTATATTATGCTCTTAAGACCTCTGCATTTAATCGAATATATAATTTAAATTAGTCTTATAAAATGGAACATAAGTCAATCACTCTCTTAATGCGATTAACTGTCTTGTAAGATATTCCATTCTTTTTATATATGTTCGCTATAGATTAAGCAGATATGTGAAGCTCAGGAAATTGGCGATGAAACATCACAGCCCTCTAAGCTAGAGAAAAATGAGCAGTATTTAAGAGTCTTATCATTAATAAGATAATCAATATGATGCTGCTAAAATTTTAAGAGTCTCTAAGGCTTAGAATTAGATGCTATCTCTTTAAATTCAATGCTAATAAACAGTGAGACCTAACAGTTGCTGGAGATTTATGGAGTAACCTTGCTATAGACGTATAATTCAGAACAGGCTTGAGTGATTCACAATATTCATCACATCCATATCGCAACTTAAACAATAAATCTATATACTCACTGTCATAAACTGACCCAAAACCTCGCATATACTCACTTAAAATACTAATTTTAAACATTAAACCCCTAAATAAACCCTATTAAAACCCTAATAAAGTATGCACTAATAGTCTACTTTTATCAATCAAAAACTCAATCAAACTACTGAAAGGGTTTTGGGGTTTTGATTGTGCTTTAGATATAGCAAAGTAATTTATATAAAATTAAATATTGGTATATAAACAACTGAATATTATTACAAAAAATAAACCATTCTATGATTCATATATTGTAAACTTTATTATGCTATTTATTATTGTTTCCCTTTGTAACATTGTCTGACTCTTTAATTAAATAATATCTATTTCTTTCTACTACTGATCTATATCATAGCTTTCCATTTTTCAATTTAAGGTAATACAATAAGCTATGCCTCTCTCCTGTATAATCATAAAATATGTCTCCTTTTTCTGGAAGTTGCCGTCTATTCGGATGAAGACTCTTACAAACACCTGATAGTGAGTTAATCTTGTTAATTATTCATTTAATTTAATTTAATTTAATTTATTTATTTGTTTATTTATAGTTCTATACTCATCTCTAACTCATAATGCTAGATAACCTCCTTATTTATCTAAATACCATTTTTACAGATTTCGAAGCTTAATCTTTTCTTGGTATAGCTGATTCCCTTATTTAGTATTTAATAGTAGCTGAGCGTGTTTATTTAATGAAAAATCGTTAAATATCTATTAATTATTTAGAACCTGTCTAGAAATTAATTCACATGCAATATTAATTGCTAAATAAATGCTATTAGGAAAATGATATTCATTTAGATTTTTATGAATTTATTCTATTTCATGATATTTTCTCAATTTAGTTTCTAGTTTCTATAATCCTATTTAATTAATTAAATTACAGCTGAGTTCTCATTTTAACTTCAATCCTTATATTTATTATATTATTTAAATGCTTTAGAGTTACCCAATATTATCAGTCCTTCATACTGATTTAGCTATTTTGAAAAAAAAAATTATACTTTATTTTTATTTTTAAAAATATCCCGTACTCTTATTATTAATTTAGTTGTACTCCATACTTTTACTTATTTCAATATCATTCATGAAAATTTATGGTAGAAATAAAGCAGCATCATTAATAGTGAGTTTCATTCCAAAAATATTGATATTACTCTTATTGAATACGTTCTTAAACTTATATTTTATATTTAAACTTTTTTCACCTGGAAAATTTGACCAATATCATTTCTACTCTTGCAATTTATCTATAAATTGAATCATATTCTCTATTTTTTATGAAAGAATGGTCTTAATGAAACTCCTACATTTTTATTTCTAGTAACCCATGAATTAGAATGTGTATAATTACCTATTATTGATTAATATAAATATAACAATTATTTTAGATCATAATAAAACTAGTATTAAAAATACGAATACTTTCAAAATGATAATATTGAAATGTACAACTTAAAACAGCTTTGCTATTACTATAATTACAATATTAAATATCACGATTGCCAAATATTTCCCGAATTTTTTCATCTTTTTGTTTATTTCGGAAGTCTTTGCTAAAGTCGGTCATTGTTCTTACAAGGTAGGGTAGGTCCTTTATTTTAATAAATAATTTAAGAATGTTTTTTGTAGCTTTCATACCTTGCGAGTGAATTTTCTCATCCATCTTAGCCTTTAAAATATTTACAATAGAATTAATAATGATATTATCGCAATGAATGTATCTTTTCTATTTATCATAAATGTAGCTAGCTTGATTCTGCTATAATTACAATCCCCAATTTATTATATACTGTTAATTGAAGATATATAGTATAAGAAAAATTGTGAATTAATTATTATGTCTGATACCTAGAGTCTGCAAGAACTAATTTTTTTAAAAATAGAATATTTAAATTATTTTCCAGAGCTGTTTTTACTTTATGATCAATTTGCGATTCTCTTTTGTCATTTGAATTCCAGTCCTAATTTCATTTTTAAATGCAAGTTATTTATTAATATCCTCTATTAAAAAGTTTATAATATTCTATTATTCAATTATTATCGATATCTTTATTATTTATATATCATAATCATATTAACAAATTAAGCAATTATAATTTTTATTTTTATCAAAAATAAGAACAAAATATACAATGGTTCATAGTATTCCTAAAATCTAACAATTAATGCTATAATGAAAATATTTAAAAAAATAAAAAAAAGAATATTGGATGACAATAATGAATAAAAAGAAACTTGGAATTAATCTAAGCAATGGAAAAACACCAAAAATGTCATTACTCTAGCTAAGTGCATACATTGCATACTCAAAAAAACAATATGCAAGAGTCTCAGTGACGAATAACAGGAATAAGAGCTACTATACAATCTTAGTTCAAAAAGGTTAATAAACTTTATTGCTAAGTCTAAAAAAGAAAATATTTATTATATATAATTCAAAATTAAAAGTTGTTTAAATTTATTAATAAACAGAACAAATCATTATATTAAAAGATTAAAGATAAAATGGGTTTATAAGTTTTCAAATACTCTCTAAACGTAATTTCTAATCCAAGCTTCATTCACAAAAATATCAAAAGTAAGTCACTAATCTTATATAATATTTACTTTAATTTACTTAAATCACACTAGTATAATGATCATTCTGCTTTTAAATAAAGTTTAAAAAGCCTTTGTAGTTTTAGCATTTACACTTATGCGCAAGCTATTATACTCATTATAATTATCCTAAAATCAAACAAATTTACTGATCAATCGATTTAATTTCAATTTACTGTCAAATTATGTACCTTTACTTAAAGATAATTAATTTAAGAATTGTGACAAATAAATTGCTCATAAAATGTTACGTTATTCATTAATACATTATCAAACCTAAAATGCTTTGTTTACTCTTTGAATAAATTTTCATCTTTATTAAATCTAATTATATTTAGTTATATTAAATTCATTACAATTTTGTATTTCGTTAAAAAATAAATTTCCTATTGTTTGGTATTTTATTGATAGTAAGCTAGGATTAAACCTATATTTTTTATTTCACAAATTGCCTTTGTCAGAATGTAAACATTATATATAAAATGAAAATAAGAATTCATAAACAAAATTTCTTACGTCTTTGAAGTATAGATATTACTTCGCTAGTGGACATAAAATTATTTTCTAAAAAAATAGAGTTAACTGTTAAATAATTTAGCAATGGCATTTGAAATAATATATCTAACTATTAATTTTTAATTAATTCTTTATGTTTATTTAGATTAAGATCGGCAATTATAATAAGAATTGAAATAATTATAGCGATTTTTTAAATTAGATCAAACAATCAGACTCTTCTAGATTAACAATATATACTTAAAAAATTTAAACCTTTTTAATGGATTGAAAAATAAAATTATTTTATCTATTAAAATGATGCATTAAATTCAAATTTAAATATCATACTCTAGAAAACTAAATAAAGCTTAAAAAATTTGGTGATGGTATAATAGACCCAATTTTTTTAATGAAATAAATTATTTATGATTGAGAAAATCAAAAATATAATAAATACAATAATTCCACTATGATCTATTTAAATAATATAAAATAAAAACTCATTCGATATAAACATAGACAATTAAACGAATTTTTCTTTCTAGAATATCTTTTCAACCAACCACAAGCAAATCATAATTAAAAGCGAAGAAGCTTAAGAATTAAGCTAAAAATTATCTGGCAAATTAAATAAACAATATATTTTTCTATTTTTTACATATTACACAATATGAGATCTGAATACTAAGAAGTTAAATAAGCGAAATTCAGAAGAAAAGGCAAGAAAAATTTAAGAATAAAATATAAATGTATCTGACTAGTTAAGATAATGGGGAGATAGTTTAACTTCAAAAACAGAAATCATATAAATTTATAGAGTCTCTAAATTTATAAACGTAATAAAAATATATTTAAAAAGTAAAAAAACTAGTTTGATAATATATATGAAAAAGAAAATTAAAATAGTATGAACCTCTTGCTTTATGAGGATTATTAGTATTCAAAATTAGCATTATAATATGTATCATAATTACATGTTAAAATGATAAAAATAAATGTAATTATAAAAAATATAAATAAATAACTATTAAACCATAAAAATATAAAGATAAAATAGATAATAGAGAAATAAATTAAAAATTTTTAGAACACTGTCCACTTAGCAGTTGCTCTTGTATCTCATAAAAACCTAATCTAATGATGTTTACAGATATTTTATTTGAAAGATGAGCTCAAAATACTATGATTTGTGGCTTTCTGCATCTAGTTGAGTAGTCTAAGGCTCTGTATGGATGAGAAAAGATAGACCTAGATTTGGGATATTATTATTACATCAATATAAAAAGTTAAAAATTTCAAAAATTTTAAACTCTTACAACTCCTCAAATACAATCACTCTATCAAATATCAGATGAAATTTTATATGGGAATTTTTATTGAATTATAATAATATTTGAAATGCATCACCAACTTTTATAAATGTATGTGATGCATTAATTAAATATATAAATAGATAAATAATTAATAAGCTTTAGTAAAAATTCTTGCTTAATTTTTATAAACACATCGATCATAAATCGTAAAATGTAAATAAGGCTATTGCCTGTATTAAATTATACAAGATATACTTTATATTCAATAGTGATTCCATAATTATTTAAGTATGCCGCCATTTATAAATATAATGATAAATCCAAATATAACTAATAATTATCAAAATGTTATAGATCAATGTTCTAAGTACCTTTTATTACAGTAAATTTGTGGATATTAAAAAAATTATGACATCAGTTTATGATTATTATCACTCCATTTATACTTATTGATGATATGTCTATTTAGAACTAATAAAAATCTACAAAGAATCTTAAGATTCCTTAATTAACTAAAAATCTCATTTTTGTAATTCTCATCATATATTAAGTACAATAAGCTAACTATACTTAATCGCTTGTGAACAAAAATATATTATGCATTTAATAATATATATTTATTATTACTTTATATAGTTGTATATTGTAACTAAAATATTAAGTCATTTAATTACTTTGCTTAAATAATATTATTTATATTATTCAAAAATATCAGAAAAAATGGGTTTCTTATCATACTTCAAAGATATAAATGAACTTTGTCTGTAAAATATCTAACCAAAACTTAAAAGAATGAATGATTTTGCCTATTTTAACCATATTTTTGTATTAATAAAATATTCAATTTTTGACATTATAAAATTTTTAATGGTTGTGACAATTTTTTTTCTTCAAATCTTGTAAAATATTTACTTAGAGTTTAGATGCCGCTAAAGAATAATAAAAAGGTTTATAAAAAGTTAAAGTATAAATGAAGCTTTTTAAAAGACTTTAAGGTTCAGAAAAGGTACATTCAATAAAAAGATATTTGCACTTTTTAAGTATTCTTGAAAAATCTAAAAAATAAATATTAATAATTTTTAATAAAAAAAATAATCCTAAGAAATGATTTTATTTTGAATAAAAATAAATTATTGACAGGATTAATTAAAGGTATATTGGCATATTATGATTAATTAAGATAATTATATAATATTTGTAAAACCTTCAAAAAAAATGAAGTTTTTATCCTAGCCTTATTCAAAACCCCAAAACCTCTTAGAGGAGGTTTATAAGTGCTTTGATTTGCAGGAAATACTTGAGGTCTTATTGGTGTTAGTAGAGAAAACGCAGGTTTTAAGTGAATTTAATGAATTTTTAATGCTAATTAGTGGTCTTAAATCAAAAATTTTTTATATTCTTGTCTTTATTGTATCTCTTGAAACTTGCTCTCTCTCTGGTGAGTCAAGGATGTTATCTAATGCTTACCGAGAATGATGTGGATCTCTCACAATTATCATCTCTACTATACTTTTTATTTCTCTTCAGACATCTTCTTACTTTACATGCTTCTAAGCTAAGCTAATTGATTGTTTTCATGCTTAGTACCAAAGTAAGACATGCTTTCCATGTCACTTTCTAATATAATAGCACCAACTGCCCATACATCCCACTAAACTGAACCATTCGTCCACTTCTCTCTGATTAGGAAGAAGCCTGGAGTCCCAAGAACCTTTGCTTAGATTACAATCTCTTATCCTAAGGCTCTATTGAAATCGATAACTACAACTTCTAAAGGACAGAGGTTAAGCATCACATTTTCAGGCTTCAAATCTCTATGAACATATCCAAGTTCATGCAACTCCTAGACGCCTTTAATCATATATGAAAGTATATCATACAAGTCATCCGAATATTTGTTTTGATATATATAGTCTCTTAGAGTCATTTCAAATTTCTTTAGCTTTAGTGCGATGAAGCCAAAGCCCAAAATAACTCTGTTTGACTCAAGGAAGTTCTTGCAATCTCTTTTTTTAAAGATTCTCAAAGAACGATATATATTTGTTAGCAAATTCATTCAGATACTGTTCATTCTCAATGAGATAGCTGAAAGGATATACCTTGTATGCAAACTCATTAACTACTATAATTTTTGCCTTGCTAGGCACGTTTATATTCAAGTAGTTTTCTATACAACAGCCAAGGACAACAGTATTTAATGCAGGAATATACATAGCTCTCTCTTAGAAGAAATCTAAAAATGTATTGCCTGCAGGTTGATTAATTGACTCAAATCGTTTCTGCCTCTTGAGCTTATCTTACAACTCTCTTTATAATTCAAGAATATTATAATTTCTCTTGACATGTATAAGTTTTTAAGTACCTTAATCTTACATAAAAAGCAAGCTTAAATGATGCTTTTGAATGTGTCTTTTAACTTTAGCTGAGTGAATGTAAGAATTCATGCAAGTTGTGCAAAAATACCTGCCATCCACCTTATCATGCTAAAAATAAATTTTCGGCTTACTAGAATGTATTACTTTAATATGCCTCTTCAAGCTCTACTCAGTTGAGAAGAGGTTTTAACATTCATTGCATTCAAAGTTTATAAATATTTCAATTTGGTTGCTGTTCTTTTAGCTCCTCTACACATTCAATTTATGTTTAAACTCCTATGTCTGCTTTCCCCTTCTAGTTTTATACTTATATTTTGAAGACCTCTGCTTCAAACTCAAGAGCTCTTAGCTCAACCTCTCTCTCAATATAGATTACTTCTGGTTTCTTGGAGGACCCAAAGTTGAGCTAAGATTATCCTGCTCCAAGAGAAACTGCTTTGCGATTCAAGTTAGCCGCCATGTTTTAATTTCAATTATCGATCATTTAACTTTGAAATTTAAGAATTATTCAACGAAATATATTAAAATTAAGATTGTTTGTGAAAGTACAAAACTTAATAAAAATCTCTCTCATAGAGTTATCATTTTCTAAGGAAATAAACATAAGTTTGTCCTAACTTAATTATACTTTGATATTAAATATTCTAATCTCGCAATACTTATTTCATTTATCTAATAAATTTCTGATATTTACCATTAAATTAAGATCATTCAAATTCTACTTGCGCTACTGTAATGACTACTAATAACTGAAAATAATCTCATTCTAAAAATATAACTATAAAATCTAATAATCAGACACATCATGACAACACTGCGCTCAACTACATATAATTTAGGAGATTATAATAAAATAAAACTATGCAATTTTAATTAAAATTAAAGTATCTATGTTTCACTGCTACTGAATTTAACCTTATATTTATTTCACTTAAATGAAATGTGATTTAGCTTTAAATTTTTAAAGGCAGTTATTCTAAATTTATCTATTTTATTTTTCCGATTGTTATCTATTTTATCAATATCAAGCTCTAATAACCTCTCTAGTTATAGTAACTTTTTATAGGAGTTGGCACTACAACAAGAATGGTTGATTCTTAGGAGTTAGACATCATATTTATTACTAAGTTTATAACTATAAATTTTCTAAATTAATGCTTAATATTTTTAATTTTGGTACCAACTTAGATAAAATTCAGGTTGGTACTTGTTCCAATTAGGTTTTAAACCATTTTGGAATTTTTCCATTAAAACCTCATTAGTTTAAAACTAGGTACTAATTAAGTTTTGGTACAATTAAACTGGTGCCAAATTAAATTAAACGGATTTAGTACCAGTACTAATTAAATTTAAACAAATTTAAAACTAATTTAATGGAACCTAAATTGATTAAAATGGAGCTCCATCTCTGCAGTTTGTTACAGCTTCTGCAAACTTTCTCCACGTATCTTTGCAGGGTTGACCTCCTATAAAATCCCCATATTTAATAGTAAGATTTTAAAGAATAGGATCCAGAAGTCTTTAAATTATAATTTGAAATTCATTTATAGAAGAGGAACAAAGATGGAATCACTCAATGATCAAATGAAAAGAGTCGAGGCTCAAGAAATGATCTCAAGATTCAGAAGTTAAGAAGATCTCTATCGATACCTAACTTTACATGGTAAGATAACTTGATGACTAATAACATATTATACAGTTGGTTTATTCCTTCCAACGATGGAAGGTACCAAAATTTCATTCTTGAAAGCAATACTTTGTGAGGAGAAGAAAGCTTTTAGAAATAAAGAGATTAAACTAATAGAAATTTCCAACTACCCTGAGATTTCAGTCACTAATCTTTATGAGGATGCCATGTAAGATGAGGAAGTGGTAGTTTACCTTCCTACCAAGAAACAACACTCTAATAAACTACCAGAGAGAAACTTCTTCTTTGGTGTTCTTGGTACAATAAAAGAGGAGTATCTCAGAGAAATTATTGAATTGCACATAAGAAACGATATTCTATCTCTCCTGAAGACTAGAAGAAGCAAGGCATTCTAATAAGCTCAGCTTGGCTGGAGGAACTTAAGAAGCATCCTTATCTTTCAAGTAAGCTTTGACATATAACTTTGTACGAAAATCTGGCACTGGTATATATCTTATGAAAGAGCATGCCTAGGTTCATAGAGATAGAAACAGCAGATAGTTCATCAAGTTAGCAAGAGACTCTATAAAGATGTTTAAAAGCCAGAAGATATGAACATAGATGCAGGAGAGATGGCAGCAAGAGAAGAAACTTAGGGCCTGTCAAGCCTTAAGAAGAAGAAAAGAAAGAGAAGCCTGATCCTTTTAAGGGTCCATTTAATATTCATTCATTTAAGTCTAAAACTTATTAATAAACATTCATTCTTCCTTTCCTTGCACATATCGGAGTCTTATCTTTATTCACTCTCTTGCAACTACTTTGTATTAAGTCTACTGTATCGATTGGTGAATCATTCATTGGATGATACAGCAGTAGCTTCTTGTAGTAACTCTTGATTTAACTCCAGTAAAATTCAATTCATTAAATTATGGGCTATAAGGAAAGTTGCATACAGGAGTTATGTTTAACTCCTCATAAGCTTTCTTAGACTCCTTAGTCTTATGAACTGAAAAATTATCAAAAAACAAGATGACTTCTTAGTTGTATTTTCTGAGCTTATACAAGAACTCAATATACTGCTCTCGTTTAATAGAGCGAGGAAGAATAACATAAGCTTCTAGACCTTAATCTTCACTAAAACCAGCTAAAATTGCGTGAGTGGCAACCTTTACATTTTAGTCAAATACTTATATATTATCGTACTATTTACACCAGGACTTATTAATAAAAGTGTTGAATGTAAAACCTGCTTCATCAGCGTGTATGAACTTGATGTTATTAGTAATTGCTCTCTGCATTTAATCATATATAAAGTTTAAATTATTACTATAAAATGGCACTGTAAAATCAATTACTCTCTTCACTCTGTTTACAGTCTTGAAATAAATGCCATTTCTTCTATAAATATTAGCTATAGTCTAAGGAGAGATACGCATGTCAGGAAACTTGAGATGAAACATGACAGTTCGTTAGTCAAGAGGAAAGTGAGCCCAATACTTTAAAGTCTTAGAGTCACAGAGGTAGTCAATATGGGTCTGAGTGAACTTTTATTTTCTTACTGGATGTTTTCATGTACCAGAATTAAAATGCTTAACAGCTAACATGCAGTGATACCTAACAGTTGAGGCACTCTTGCTTAGTAATCTTGCTATGGCTGTATAATTCATCACAGGTTTCACTTAGTCTATATTAAAACTTGTACCATACCTAAGCTTAAGCAGTAAATCTAAATGTTACTCATCATAAATAGACCCTAAATTTCGCTAATTTCTATTTCTCATTTTGCAAATTGGCCTAATTTCTCTACTAACCCCAATAAGACCCCAACTATATCCTACAAATCAAAGCAGGGGTTTTGGGGTTTTGATTCGTGATATCGAGTAGTCTTCAAGAGTCATCTCAAATTTCTTAAGCCTTAATGCTATGAAACCATAGCTTAGAATAATACCCCCGATCTTTAGCAAATTCTTGCAATCTTTTCTTTAGGCCTCTCGAAGTACCATGTATTCATTAGTAAACTCATATTAATACTGTGGTTTCTTAAGAAGAAAGCTGCGTGGATATACCTTCTATGCATACTTATCAACTACTATGAGCTTTCCGTTTGCAGGCACGTTTATATTCAAGTAATTTTCAAAAAAAGTGCTGAGATCAACTTCATTTAATGCAGGTATATTCATAGCCTTCACTAAAAAGCATGCTAAAATTGCATTACCTCTGGTTGGTTCATCGATCTTATCGCTTCTGTCTCTTGAGTCCTTCTTGCTGCTCTCTTTGTGACTCAAGAGTATTGGATTTTTATTTTGCTTTAACTAATTTTTAAGTTTCAATATCCGGCATTAAAAATTCACTCAAATGATGCTTCTGCAAATGCTTCTTTACATTTGCAGAGTGTGTATAAGACTTCACCTGAATTGTACATTAGTACCTTCCATCAACTTTATCATGCTTGAAATAGATTTTGGCTTTGCCAGAGTGTATCTCTTTAAGGTGTCTCTTCAAGCTATACTCAGTAGAGAAAAGATTCTAGCAGTCTTCACATTAATATGATTTTATCTTTTCAATTGGTTGCTGTTCTTTTAGCTCTTCAACATATTTAATTTATGTTTAAAGCCCTATATCTGCTCTCCCCTTCTAGTTTTTTACTTCTATTTTGAAGACCTCTACTTCAAACTCAAGAGCTCTTAGCTCAACCTCTCTCTCAATATAGATTACTTCTGGCTTCTTGGAGGACCCAAAGTTGAGCTAAGATTATCCTGCTCCAAGAGAAACTGCTTTGCGATTCAAGTTAGCCGCCATGTTTTAATTTCAATTATCGATCATTTAACTTTGAAATTTAAGAATTATTCAACGAAATATATTAAAATTAAGATTGTTTGTGAAAGTACAAAACTTAATAAAAATCTCTCTCATAGAGTTATCATTTTCTAAGGAAATAAACATAAGTTTGTCCTAACTTAATTATACTTTGATATTAAATATTCTAATCTCGCAATACTTATTTCATTTATCTAATAAATTTCTGATATTTACCATTAAATTAAGATCATTCAAATTCTACTTGCGCTACTGTAATGACTACTAATAACTGAAAATAATCTCATTCTAAAAATATAACTATAAAATCTAATAATCAGACACATCATGACAACACTGCGCTCAACTACATATAATTTAGGAAATTATAATAAAATAAAATAATGTAATTTCTAATTCAAATCAAAGTGATTCTTAAGTTTCATACTATAAATTAATAATTATATTTATTTCACTTTAATGAAATGTAATTTAACTTTATATTTTTAAAGGCAGTTATTCTAAATTTATCTATTTTATTTTTCCGATTAGTTATCTATTTTATCAATATCAAGCTCTAATAACCTCTCTAGTTATAGTAACTTTTTATAGGAGTTGGCACTACAACAAGAATGGTTGATTCTTAGGAGTTAGACATCATATTTATACTAAGTTTATAACTATAAATTTTCTAAATTAATGCTTAATATTTTTAATTTTGGTACCAACTTAGATAAAATTCAGGTTGGTACTTGTTCCAATTAGGTTTTAAACCATTTTGGAATTTTTCCATTAAAACCTCATTAGTTTAAAACTAGGTACTAATTAAGTTTTGGTACAATTAAACTGGTGCCAAATTAAATTAAACGGATTTAGTACCAGTACTAATTAAATTAAAACAAATTTAGTACTAAATTAATGGAACTAAATTGATGAAAATGGAGCTTCATCTCTACAGTTTGTTACAGCTTCTGCAAACTTTCTCCACGTATCTTTTCAGGGTTGACCCCCTTTAAGATGCCCATATTTAAAAGTATGTTTTTTTATTATAGGATCCAGAAGTCTATTAATTATAATTTAATATTCATTTATTGGAAGAGGAACAAAAATGGAATCACTCAATGATCAAATGAGAAGAGTTGAAGCTCGAGAAATTTAATCAAGATTCAGAAGTATTGAAGATCTCCATCGATACCTAAGATTACATGGTAAGATAACTTGATGACTATTAACAAATTATACTGTTGGTTTGTTCCTTCCAACGATGGAAGGTACCAAAATTTCATTCTGAAGGCAATACTTTGTGAGGAGAAGAAAGCTTTTAGAAATAAAGAGATTAAACTAATAGAAATTTCCAACTACCCTGAGATTTCAGTCACTAATTTTTATGAGGATGCCATGTAAGATGAGGAAGTGGTAGTTTACCTTCCTACCAAGAAACATCTCTCTAATAAAGTACCAGAGAGGAACTTTTTCTTTGGTGTTCTTGGTACAATAAAAGAGGAGTATCTCAGAGAAATAATTGAAGAGCACATAAGAAACGATATTCTATTTCTCCTGAAGACTAAGAAGCAAGGCATTCTAATAAGCTCAGCTTGGCTAGAGGAACTTAAGAAGCATCCTTATCTTTCAAGTAAGCTTTGACATATAACTTCTTAGGAAAATCTGGCACTGGTATATATCTTATGAAAGAGCATGCTAAGGTATATAGAGATAGAAAACAGCAGACAGTTCATTAAGGTAGCAAGAGACTTTATAAAGATGTTTAAAAGCCAAAAGATATGAACATAGATGCAGGAGATGGCAGTAAGAGAAGAAACTTAGGGCCTGTCAAGCCTTAAGAAGAAGAAAAGAAAGAGAAGCCTAATCCTTTTAAGGGTCCATTTAATATGTGAACTATTTCATTCATTTAAGTCTAAAACTTATTATTAAACATTCATTCTCCCCTTCCTTGCACATATCGCAGTCTTATCTTTATTCACTCTCTTGCAACTACTTTGTATTAAGTCTACTGTATC
>ARYC01013133.1:0-12579 GCA_000711775.1 Oxytricha trifallax
AAGAATCACATAATAGATTTGTTTTTACAGAAGTTAAAGATTGGAATAATTAACAAAATAACAAAATATTAACATTAGTAATCGTTTCATTATGCTAGTAAAAATATATCCTCTTTTTTCATAGAGTGACTTTAAATAAAGCCTTTAATAATTTATCAAGTTAATTAATAAAACAAATTCGAGAAACTCCATAAGTTGAACATTCTAGTTTATATGGAATTCCTAATATTCCTGGTTATTTTATTATATATCACTATTAAGGTCTAGAAAATCAAAGCAATTACTAAAACATAAAGGAGTATAAAATATTCAATGACGATTAATAAAATAATTAATGGGAAATAGTTAATTCTAAATATCCTTTCTCTATGTTTTTAATACAATAATTTGATTAAGATTTTAAAGATTCTGATAAACATGAATTGTATAAATAAATGTATAAAACATAAAGAAATAGTTAAATACCATTACTTCTATCAATAGGAGAACGTAAAGATATGTTGCTGTATCATCCAGCAATGAAAAGAAATAAATTAAAATAAAAAGACAGAATTCTTAAGAACGAAAATCTGACATATGCATATGGAGTCTTCCCTTTCATTTAAATAGGGAGAAATTTAATACTAATCAGTGATAATGAACTACTCAAGGTAAAAAAGGTTAAGAGAAACTGAACTTCTGCTCAATCGAGATTAACTAAAAATTTAAATGTAATCTACTAAGAACATAAGAAAATAGCTGGCATTTCAATTAGATTAATAATTTTATTTATAAATATAAAAAAATACATTATTTTCATAACAATTTTTCCTTTTTTATAAATTTTCATATTAATTATAAAAATATTAAAAAAAACTGGCTTGATTATCGTTTTTAGTAAAAATCGTTTTAAAAAATATCGTCTTTTGCATATTTTAGCTTTTTATCTTTTTTTAATATAAATTACATTAAGTAAAATATATATTATATTTTTGATTGATATCTTTAAGTGAAAAATATTTAAATAAATTATTATAATCTAATATAAATTCAGTAAAAAATCATTATAAAGAGCTTCTATTTAAGAAATACTTATACATTTATATTAATATATAGGGATAAAATTAGATTATTTAACTTAATTTAATTTGTTTGTTTTTTTTATTGGAAAAATAGAGTTAAAATAAAAATTGGCGAAGTATAAAAATGTAAATCATAATCTATATAATAATCACTATTGTTTATAAATAAAATTAATTAAAATAAATAAATGAAGAGAGAAGTAACTTAGTATTTAGATCAATGTTAATCATATTCAAGTATTATTTATTTATTTTCTTACAAAATCGTCTAAAAATTTGATTTACATGAAATCTTAAATAAACTCTAATTATAAATGTGTTTTAAATAAAATATTTAATTCTTTCAATTTATTTACATTCTTCTATTAGACTTGAATAAATATTAAATCCAATTTTAAATATAAAGTTTACTTCTTAATGTTTTTGACTATATAGCGTAAACCTAATGCGTAAATAGTTTTTACAATTCATTCAAGTTACTAATAAGAAAATTTTATTTAATGAGGGAGGGGGTCATAATTAAATATAATTCATAATTCTATTAGGAATTTACGATGCTATAGAAAAATTAAAATTTTTATATTTATTTATATATTGAAGTTTATATTCTAATAAAAATGGTTAAATAAATTTAATAATTTTATTTTAAAAAATTTAACGTTTATGATAATAATTTTGATTCTTCAATTATTACTTATTTTATATGAATAAACTATAAACAAATTTTAATAGATAATTAATTAGTTTAATATAATGATTTTTTTTAATACTAAATAGTAATAATTATTTCTATATTCAAGATATTGTATTTTACTAATTAAAATTTACAGTTTTAGTTTTATTTGACGATTATAAAAATAAATCTCTTGCTTGAATATTTAATTTATTGAAAAAAGATATATTAATAGGAATTGTATATTATAATAATAAATAAAGTTATGTAAACTTAATTAGGAAAAATTAAATAAAAATATTTGATTTGTTAAATTATATCTTGCTCATAGACATTTGCAGCAGCATCCATCTATTTTTGCAATAATAATAAGAAATTTATATAATTTTTTATTCAAAATTTCAATCAAATCTAAAATTAATCCTACCCTTTTGATTTTTTGGTCTTTGATAAAGAGTTTAATGTGGATTAAATATCTAGAGTTCATTAATTTAATTTTGTAATAACTATCAAATTTATTAAAAAAGTTAAACAATAATTAGATACATTAAACAATAAAAATTTGACGTTAAGTTTCTACGATTTTTATATAGAAAAAATCAAATTCCAACTATATTATGAAAAAAATATTTGAATAATACATCCAATAATAAGCATTATTTTAGTGCAAAAATGGCAATTACTGGCCCGGTATATTTAGAAATAATTTTTGTAAATAGATTTTACTAGGATATTATGCTAGTATATGGTAGTTAAATGAGATGGAACCATATTAAATAGTTAAGCAAATATAGTATAATGCTAATAAAATAAGATGTATTTATCTCGGATGTTTAAGTCTAAGTTTATTCTCTTATAAATATTTTACATTAATGTCTGAAGATTGCAGGATAAAATTTTACCAATAAACTTTAAGAGATATTATGAAATCATTTATAAAGCTTGTTATTAAACTTCTAATCTTTAAATAAGGATAATTCATAGTAATTTGTTGATATCACTGAACTTAATAAATTGGTATAATCTGAAGTTTTAAATTTTAAATCAATTATAATTGTTTCGTAAAGTCGAACTAGACTTAATATTTTCATAGAAAAACTTAAAATAAACTTTTTATAAATTTGAAAAGTAAATTAATTAAATTAATTTAAGAAACATTTTTTATTGAAAAATCAAGTTAATATGGTGTGCGTAACATCCCTGTTTATTATACTATTATTAAATAGAATGTATTTAATGGGGAATAATTGATATTAAGCAATACCAAATAATTAATGATAAATGCTCAAGCAATATTGAAGAGTTATCTTACTCTTAATATCATAACGAAATATACTTATAATATTTAAATGACCAGGATTATATATATATGGAAAAATAAAATTGAGTTGTCAAAAAAAATTATAAAAAATGGTGAAAATAGTAAAATACCCATTTTTTGTTCTGTAAGGGTAAGAATACCTATTAATATATCATCAATTGATGAAGTAAAATCAATTTAAAGAATAACAAAGAATTGTTAATGAAGGAGGCACCGTTAATAGCTAAGGGACGTCGCCTTTTGTATAAATAGTAGAAATCTTTTGCTCTAAAGGTATGATGGAACATTATAAATACAAAAGTTAAGGCGAAATTGATTTATCCTTTTTATTTTTACATATTTAACTTTTAATATGTATATTTTTCTTTAAAATATAATTATTTATAAAATCAAATATTTTATGAATTTTAAAAAATATTATCCTTATAACTATTTTTTTACCAATAGCAAATGATTTTGATATCTTATTTTAATTTTTAATATAAAATACATAACAATTAAATTATAATATTCACTCAGTTTTTACCAAATAAAGAATTTATTATGCCGAAATTTATTCAAATAATAGATTTATAGATTTCTGGTATTATAATTTTGCAAATTTAAAGTATTTATTTCTAATAGATTCCTATATTATTTAAATTATGAGACAAATATATTAAGAAATTTATGAATATTTAAAATATTTCAAACATTTAAATAGTTAAAATAAATTATATTAAGAGTTGTTTTATAATCAAATTATTAATTTAATTATGTAACTTCAGATAGGAAAAATTAAATAGAAATATTTAATTTGTAATATTATTACTTATTCAACAAGGACTTTAGCAGCTTCGTCGATGTATTTTGGCCAAATTAATAATAAATACAGACAATTTTTCATTCAAAATTTTGAATAGATATAAAACTAATCCCTCCCTTTTGATAACTTGATTTATGAGGATTAATATCTAATAGATCCCTTAATTGAATCTGGCCAATTTTAATTTGTTAAATTTATCAGATAAAATGGGGAGATTTCATAGTAGTTAGTAATATTTAATCATAAAAATATGATTTTAAGATTTTACGATTTTGATATAAAAAACATGCGATTAAAATTAAGTTACTTGATAAAATGTAAACCTTCAGGCTTCACTATTCGAAGTTAAATGACAATTACTGGCCAAGAAAATAATCAGATAATTATTGTCAATTTATACTCTGAAGATATTATGCTTATATATGGAAGAGAGAATGAATTAAAACGCTTTAAGCTTGTTGAAAAAATAGTTTTAAAATCAAACAACATAAGAAATCGATACTCAGAATGTTTAAGTCTAAATCAGTTCTCTCATGACTATTTCGCTTTGATTAATTTGAATTCAAAGATTACCATATATTAATCTAATCTTAATGAGTTAAAGAAATAAGTACCAAAACTTTAAATATAACAAAATTTAAAAGTAACATATTCCCTTGAATTTATAGAAATAAAAGATTGGAATGTTGAAGAGTTACAGAATCAATAATCAACTATAATTGTATCATTTTATGATTAAAGAAATCTTTATTTTTAAAGAGTGATTCTAGATAAAGAAAAAAACATTTTTACATCCCAATTTGTCAATAAAATAGAAGAAACTTCTTTATATTCATTTATAAAATTATTTTAATACTTTGATATACCTGGCTGCTTTTTACTTAAGACTGAACATGATTAAATTGAGTTACCTGATAAATAATCTTAAATAATACATTACTAAATATTTAATGATGACTTTTTTAATAATAAAGTGGAAATCACTCTGTTTTCAAAGAATGCAAATCTTCGATCATTAAAAGTATTTGACTTAAATTTTAAGAAGTAAGATCAACTTTAATTGCACAAATAAATTTATAAAACTTATTTTAGTAATAAAATGCCAATATTGCTAGCAGTAGGAGAAAATGGTATTTCAATTTGTCATACCATATAACGAGGAAACTTAGTGCCATTCATTACAGGTATTAATCTATTTTCGAAATCAAAAAACCATTTTGGCAACTTCATTTAAATAGGCAGAAATTTGCTACTTAACTACCATGATGGCTCTCTAAAAATCATAAAAATAAAAAGATTATGATCATATATCAATAAAATTGATGGACAATCAGACGAGAATTTATGTATAAATAAGCTAAGTGTTTTTTGATTTTTATAAATATTTATCTAAGTTTTAATTTAAGACTTAAACTTTTTTTAAAAATAATATCAAATTACAAATTAATTAATATCTTAGATTGTTGATATATTCAATTAGAATGGAAACTTTATATACGGGTTTAATTAAAATTTTTGTAAATATAAATTAAAAGTAAATTTTTTAAAATTTGAAATGTAAAGGAACTTTATATTTTATGAATTGTAAATAAATATTTTTAAAATTTCATTAACATTAAAACAAATTTTAATATTTAAATTTATTGAATATTATCATATTGACATGTATCACCAAAATACCTTTTCAGGAACAATAAAGTTTTATTGCAAAATTAATAAATCATCCCTATAAAACTTCAAGCTAATTCAAGATCAATCCTACCCATTTAATTCCATGGATTATAAAATAACTTTAAGAGTGAGAAATTTATAGAGAACTAATTAATTTAAATTTGTGAAATATGTTCCTAAAAATCAAGAAATTAAACAGTAATTAGTTACATTCAATAATGAAAGTTGGATACTAAGTGTATATGATGTTGATATTGAAAAAGTGCAATTTAAACTAAGTTATGAAATAAAATATTAATATATAGCTTGAAATAATTCTCAAGTTAAATGACAATTACAGGCCCAGAGAATGGTTTGATAATTATTGTCAATATATTCTCTTAGGATATTATGTTAGTATATGGGAGACAGAATATAAAAAACGCTATAAATTGGTTAAAAAAATTAAATTTAGATTTAGCGATTTGGAAACTCACCATTATGGATGTTTAAGTCTTAGTAATTTATGTCATAATTATTTTTCTTTGATTACTTAAAATTGCTATACAACCATTCATCAATCACAAGTAAGTGATATTAAAAAATAGATTCCAAATCTTAAACTTTAACTCCTATCAAATACAACTTGTTCATTCGAATTCATTGAAGTTAAAGATTGGAAAAATCATGAGGGACAAAACATATAATCAACAGTAATTGTTACATTTTGCAATAATAATCACACTCACTATTTTTAGAGAGTGAGTCTTGAATAAGAAAAATTATTTTAACAGACTCTTTTATAAACCAAATTTAAGAATTATGTTACTAACCCCAATTTGTAAAAATATCTGCAGTTTAAAGCACACCAGGTTGCTTTCATGCTTATCAATAATGAAAATTGCTTTGAAATTATTATAAAGTAAATTCAAATTTTCAATGATGATTTTGATTTCTTTATAATTAAAGCAGATATTAATAATAATTGCTTAAATTTTATTAACTCCTTTCAAGAATTTAATTCAAATTATTTGGATAAAATAAATATGAATTGTATAAGTAAATGTATTAAAATAATAAAATACCAATATTATTGGCTGTAGTGAAAAATTGTCTTCTAATTTATCACCCTTTCAATACAGGGTTTTCAGTGTAAGATGGATTAGCTGAAATTAAAACATCATTAGTTTATGATGGAGATTTCGTATAGATCGGCAGAAATTCTATACTTGTTTGTAAAAATGACTTTTTAAAAGTAATCAAAATAAGAAAATTATGATAATACAAAAAAATATTATATAATTTTAATTAGATATTTAGCATATTAACTTGAAGATTCTTAGTGTATTACTATATATTTTTAAATAATAAATTTAAAATTATAATTATAAAACTATAAATGAAATAATTCTTGTTATTTTAATATCATTAGACTTCATTCATTGATTCTTTTTTTAAGCAATTAAAAATATAAAATATAATTCTAATATTATTCACACCATATTAAATATTGGTTTTTACAGCCAGATAGAATAAAGAGATAATTTCTAACTTTTCCTTTATAAAACTCTTATACTTTTTAAATATCTATAAACTAACACTATTTTTCTTTAAAAATAAGGAGATATTGTTATTTTAATATAATTTTAATTTATATAAGAAAAAATGGGTATTAATTAAAATCCATATTAAAATTCAATTCAGTATGCAAGAATTTAAATGTTAGAAATATTATTATGAGAGCGAGAATCCATTAATGTATATAATTAATTATCATTCCAGAAAATGTTCGAAGAATATTATTTATTGTTTAGGTTGTAAGCGTTTCTATTTTACATACAAATTAGAATGTTATAAATGAGAAGCTAATTAATTATAAGAATAAATATAATTTTTAATTTTAACATTTATTTATAGATTTAAATAAAATTTCTCTTTATTTTACTAGTTTAATTAAAGATTAGACAATAATAAAAATGGAACACTTTACATTTCTTAACTTTCTTAAAATTATCATTACATCCTTTAATTTAATTCCCTAAATATTAAAAATTAAAAAAATCATTACATTCTTTATTCCTTTAATTTTTTTATAATTAAATAATTATGTATCTTGAAAATATGTCTCCTTTATTAAAATCTAAAATTTATTTTTAGTAGTAAATAAATGAAATTAATATTCTAAGTCATTATGATTAACTGTAAAACAGGATAAATTTACAAATATACTGAAACTATTTAAATCAATAATTTTTGTTTCAATTTAAAATTTCTATAATATAATACTTATTAAAATTAAAAATACAAACACTTTTGGTTGTATTAATAATAAGTAGCGTGTAATTTTAATTAGATTTAAAAATACAAGTATTTGAATATTTAATCTTTAGAAATGAAACAATATATAAGAATATGATTAATAAGATATAATAATGAATATCAATATGTAAGTTCGGCTTGGAAGAATTAAAAACAAATACTTGATGATCTAAATGCTATCATTCTCCCAAAATATGGTGACTTTATTAAAACATTGTTTTAAAATGAGCAAATGATTTAGAATGTTAATAATTCAAAACTTAAATTCAATCTAAAATTAAACATACCCATTAAAATCTTTAATATACGACAAGGACAAAATATTAATAGATAATGAATAAGAAATCGATCATTTTAATTTTGTAAAATATACAACATAAGATTTAGAACTTGCTTAATAATTAATAATATTTAATAATAGTAAAATGATCCTAAGTGTATACGATTTTGATATAAAATAGTAAAAATGTATATTAAGAGATTCTATAAAAAGATAATATTAGGACTCTTTAAGTAATTTTACGAGTTGAATGATTATTACAGGTCCAGAAAATGCATAGATAATTTTAGTTAGTATTTATTATTGGTAATGTATGGAAGACTTTTTAATAGTTTATGGAAGAAAGAGTGAAAGAGAACCATATTCTCGAGTTAAAAACATTTCACTTAAATACAATGGCAAAAGATGTCACAAATAGGGGTGTATAAGTCTTAGTCAGTTTTCTCATAATTATTTTGCAATAATTTCTTAAGATTGTAAGATGACCATTTACTAATCTACTCTAATAGATATATAGTAATAAGTATCAAATATAGTTATCCAAATCCCTATTTAATTAAATACAGAATAAACATATAGATTAAAATTTACTGAAATTTAGGATTGGATCACTTAAAGAGACTAAAATACTAAAACAACTGTAATTCTTTTGTTTTGTGATATCTAGAATGCTTTTTATTTTTAAAGAGTTATTTTAGATTTAAAATAAAATACTTTAACTGGATAATGGATAGGAAAATTATAAGAAACCACAAAAATTTAATTTCCAAGATTCTTTGGAATTCTTAAAATCCCAGGGTGCTTTTTATTTTGCTATACAAATGGATCTGAATTCATTTAAAAAGAATACATTAAGCAATATTAAATATTTAATGACGATTTTTCGAACAATAAAATTGATGTTAATCAATCATACTACAGCAAAAGTATCTTATCATTACAAGAATTTAACTAGAATTTCACCTTATAAAATTAGTTTGAGCTGCACAAGCAAATGTATTTTAGTAAAAATGATAAAATGCCAATATATCTGGCTGTTGGGAAGATGATGTTTTAACTTACCATCCATTAATGAAAGGATATAAATTACAGGAAGAATAAAATAAAATATCATCTAGGAGATAAATTAATACAATTGGGTAATATTAATCTATATAGATTGGCAAAAATTTATTGCTTAATAATTGGCAAGGAAAGCTAAAATTAATTTATTTTAAGAGAGAATGATTTAATAAATACTGTTAGAAAAAAATATTTTACTCAAAAACAAGCCATAATTAATAAATTATAAATATATTTCTTATTATAAGTGTTAAATTTGATTGAATATTATGAAAGTTTAAGCTTTTAAAAATACTTGTAATTTAATTGATGAATTCATATTCGCTTTAACTATTCTATCTTTATTAAATCTGTATTTTATTCTAGATATATAAATTTAAAGTGTGTAATAAATCCATTTATAATTAAAATTCCACAAGGAAGCATAATTATGAAGAATTAAACGAAAATTTTAATATTTCTAATCTTTTTTTACTAATATTTTGACAAAATAAAAAAATTATTTTGTTCAATGAATAATTAAGAATAAATACCATAAATTTGATTCAGGTTAATTTTACCCTTTAAAGCATTTTTTTGCATAAAGAATTTAGAATAAATGAAATCCTAGGCATTTTAATAATTTCGATTATGTGAAATATGTTTTTTAAGAAAAATAAGTTCTTAGCTGTTTCCAAAACTTCCGTACTCCCCTCCCCCTATTCTAAAAAATACCCTGTACCTCTCTTAATCCAATTGCAACCCCCAAACTCTTTAATGAGCATTACATGTGTTTTGATCTACGAGGGTAATGTTGGAAATTAGGGTTTCTTTTTTATTTATTTCATATTTTATGATAGATTCAAGTTATTTATATTTTAATGATAGAGATTTTTATTCTTTTATATTTTATCCTCTCTACATCTATATAATGCTAAGTAGAAATAAATAAACTAAAAAAATTAATATAAAATTGAATTTTTTTGTTTTCTTTATTTATCAAATTAAACTATATATATTTTATAAAAACTAGTTCTTATAATTGATTGAAACTCCATTTGTCTAAACGCCTTGGTGCCATAAAGTTTTAATAATTTAATATATGATACCAATTTTGCTTAGATAAAAATTGAAGTTTTCAATTAAAACCTCATTAAATTAAAAATAGATACTAATTAAGTTTTGGTACTATTGAATTGAAAAATATTAAAATAGAGCTAATTTAGTACATTATTAATTAAATTTATTAAAATTAGTTTAAAATTTAGTAATTCAATTTGTTAAAATGGAATTCCGTTTCTAAAATTTGTTATAATTCTTACTATCTTTCTCCATTTCTTTTAACAAGGTTGACTTACTAAAAGATAATCCAATTAATAGGTTATAAAAAATATAGAAATTTTTATCTCAAAATTTTAAGATGGATATTTATTTATAATACTTCTGGAACAAATACATTACATTATTGTAGCAATCAATCACCTTACAACCACTCATTTAAAGCATTTTTTTATATTTTAATATTACCAATGTTCCCAAACATTTTTGTATTAGATAAGAATATGTTTATAAAGAACGAGAGGTAAAAGTAATTAAAATGTTGGATCAAATTTTAAAATGTTCAAAATTTTATATGAATAAATGCCAATATTTTGAAATGATGCAATCATGAAATTTCATTAAGATGATCAGTATATGTGATAACTTATTTAAAAAATGAAAAATAGTTAAAATGTCAATCATACTTATCTTTTTCATATAAATGCTAAAACATAAAAATAAATATGAGTGAATATAAATAGAGTAGAAAGAAAAATTTGATCATATAAAACTTTCATATTTTCATAAATAGAATGAAATTGTTGCTTCTAAACTCAAATAAAACCAAACCTCCCAACACAAGCCTCATCAATAAAAACACATGAAAACTCATTAAGGGGTTTTGGGGTTTTGAATTCCATTTAATTTGACAAATCATAAAAAAGTAATCCACATATTTTTAAATGATAAAATCTCGACCAAGTAAGTCTATCATAAATATAAAAAATTTAATTATTTAAATCAAAATTCTATTCTAAATATTACTTTTATTATCTAATTTTATTATTTACACTTCCTTCACTTATTTTGATACTATGAGGAAATAAATATTATAAGTCTATATTTATAATCGATAATTTTTAAATTCAATTTATCACAATAATACATTTTTTCTTTAATTTTTCTTTAATCTGATTCAATCAATTTTATATATTTAAGAATTAATATAAAATATTTGCACTCAATAGTCAAAGTGTTTTCTTAAGAATTTTGCCTATTGATCATTATATAAAAGAGTTTGACCAGTTGACTGCAATATATTTTAGGTGAATAATATAATTACTAAAATATGAATGATAAATAAATAAATGAAAAAAATTATAATTTAAAATTTTAATGGTATAAAATTGATTGAAGTAGATTTAAGAGATATATAAAATAATGTAAAATGATTCATAGTCAATAAAATGATTTTTAAAAATTATAGATAATGCATATAGACTTTTAAAATATTATTACCCATAGAAGCATGTATCAAAATAAGTGAATGAAGTGAAAATAATATTATTGCTAAATTACATTTGAAATGGAAATTTTATAGGAATGCAATAAAACATTTGAAATTAATAATTATAACTGGCACTAATTTGTAAACCATTTAATCTTAATTTGAATTAGTACACTTTTAGTTTTAATTATAATTATAATAATCATTTATGACCAAATCGTACAAATTGTACACTAAACTAATTTAGATATTATTTTTTTTTATATTTGGGCGTACTTTAAGAATCGTACAAATTGTACAGTAAACTAATTTAAAAGATAGTTTTTTTTTAATTACAATTGTACAGTATTAGATTAGTAGTACGAAGTGATATATAATAAAATATTAAGATGAATAATTAGAATAAGTAATGGAGAATCTCTCCACACTAAACACAAATGCATTTCTGTGACTGTAACAAACCCCGAAACCCCTTAAGTTCTTCGAATGTGTTCTTGTGCATACCACCACTGTTCCCGCTGAGCCTAGTCCCCATCCCACTCTCTCGCTTAGTACCGTAAATCACCTTTCTCTATTGAGTCTCCACTTTCTGCCGTCCTTGGTCCTTTTCGGTACTTACAGCTACCGGGTGTTCGAGTAGGAAAGTCTGTGTTCCCAAGATGGAATAGAGAGAAGTTAACGATGTCTAAAAGAGTACGGTGTTGCTGGAGTAATAGTCGGTGATCTTAGGACCAAGGACGGCAGAGAGTGGAGACTCAATAGAGAAAGGTGATTTACGGTACTAAGCGAGAGAGTGGGATGGGACTAGGCTTAGCGGGAACAGTGGTAGTATGCACAAGAACACATTCGAAGAACTTAAGGGGTTTCGGGGTTTGTTACAG
>ARYC01013134.1:0-11475 GCA_000711775.1 Oxytricha trifallax
TTACTTATTATATAAGAACACTCTCTCAGTTTGATAAGAAAACCCTACTATAATACATATTTAATTACTATCTTTGGTTTCTCTCTGTGTTTTGGTGAAAAAGGGTCTCTGGGTTTTCTATCTATAATTAAGACATAATTTTTAATAAGAAGTGCGGTCTCTTTGGCTTTGCAATCTTGACCTTGGGTTTTCATATACTTCGCTTTGGGTTTTCATTAGTGACACTTGGGTTTTCATGTGTGACGCAATATGCAGAGTCTTCGCTTCGCTCAGGACTCGCGTTCTTATCCAATGAATTTTGCTTCGTCTTTGGCTTCCCCGAAGGGGTTTTGGCGTCAGCTTATTTTCAGGTTTTCAAATAAAAAATAGATTTCTATATTAACTTACATCATTTAATTCTTAAATTCTATATAATAATAAAGAACTTAACCATTTATATAAGAACTCCACTCTTTGGTATACCTATATATGGGGTTTGGGGGGCTCACAGACCGAAGTTTCTTCCACACCAATTTTTAATGTATAATTTATGTGTTTTTATGATGATGAATTTGGCTTCAGACCCCCCCCACCCCCCTTGACTATAAAATGGACACTTGTTATATAAGAATGATACGTTTCGCATCCTTTGGTAAACATATATATGGGGTTTTAGGGCTTCACAGATCTCTGTTTTTTTCAACTCGAGAAATTTGAATATCAGTGAAGAATGAGAATGGGTTTTGTTATACTTATTAGGGTTCTGGGGTGAAATTTTTGCGTCCATCTCGTTGGAATTTTTATGCCAATTTTTTTCTTCAAAACTTACCGAAAATGTAGTTTTTACCCCACAATCAACTATGGAGATTCGATATCGCGTGGTCAACAATAAAAATAAATTTTTGACTGGCTGACTATCTTGACTATATATAAGCAATTTATAAATTGTTAAAAGTGCTAAATAATGAAAATAAAGTTGCTTCACTCGATATATAGTCTCTAAAAAAGATGTCAAATCATAGTCATAGAAAAAATATTTTGAATTTTCTGTCTACTACTCATAAAAATTTTAGTCATATATAAATTGCTATTTTTTATTATGATATTGAGAAGAAAATCTTAATAGATAAGAGATTCAATATAAGAAAGAAAAAATAAAATTGGTATTTCATAAAGGTTTTTAAAATTGGTGAGTACTTGCCCATAAAATTGAAAAAAGTACCAAAACCCAGCCATTTTGATAAGAAAACCCTACTAATTTGGATAAGAAAACCCTATCAAATTAAATAAATTGAAAAAGTTGCAGAAAATTTAATATAGAAAAATATGTTAATTTAATCCTAATTGAATTTAGAAAACCTTCAAAACCTTACTTATTATATAAGAACACTCTCTCAGTTTGATAAGGAAACCCTTCTATAATACATATTTAATTACTATCTTTGGTTTCTCTCTGTGTTTTGGTGAAAAAGGGTCTCTGGGTTTTCACTCTATAGTAAATACATAATTTTTAATAAGAAATGCGGTCTCTTTGGCTTTGCAAGTTTGACCTTGGGTTTTCATATACTTCGCTTTGGGTTTTCATTCGTGACACTTTGGGTTTTCATGTGTGACGCAATACGCAGAGTCTTCGCTTCGCTCAGGACTCGCGTTCTTATCCAATGAATTTTGCTTCGTCTTTGGCTTCCCCGAAGGGGTTTTGGCGTCAGCTTATTTTCAGGTTTTCAAATAAAAAATAGATTTCTATATTAACTTACATCATTTAATTCTTAAATTCTATATAATAATAAAGAACTTAACCATTTATATAAGAACTCCACTCTTTGGTATACCTATATATGGGGTTTGGGGGGCTCACAGACCGAAGTTTCTTCCACATACATTTTAATGATAGATTTATAGTGTTTTTAATGATGGAATTTGCGCGTTTCAAACCCCCCCACCCCCCTTGACTATAAAATGGACACTTGTTATATAAGAATGATACGTTTCGCATCCTTTGGTAAACATATATATGGGGTTTTAGGGCTTCACAGATCTCTGTTTTTTCAACTCGAGAAATATATAGTAAAATTAGAATGGGGTTTTGATATCTTTATTAGGGTTCTGGGGGCACCGTTTCACAAATTTTTTAAAAGATTTTTTTTCTTCAAAACTTAGTGAAAATGTAGTTTTTACACCACAATCGACTATGGAGATTCGATATCGCGTGGTCAACAATAAAAATAAATTTTTGACTGGCTGACTATCTTGACTATATATAAGAAATTTATAAATTGTAAAAAGTGCTAAATAATGAAAATAAAGTTGCTTCACTCGATATAGTCTCTAAAAAAGATGTCAAATCATAGTCATAGAAAAAATATTTTGAATTTTCTGTCTACTACTCATAAAAATTTTAGTCATATATAAATTATTAATTTTTATTATGAAATTGATAAGAAACTCTTAATTAATAAGAGATTCAATATATGAAAGATAAAAATAATTAGTATTTCATAAAGGTTTTTAAAATGGTGAGTACTTGCCCATAAAATTGAAAAAACTCCCAAAACCCAGCCATTTTGATAAGAAAACCTACTAATTTGATAAGAAAACCCTATCAAATTAAATAAATTGAAAAAGTTGTTAAAAATAAAATATACAAAAATATGTTAATATAATACTTATGAAATTTAGAAAACATTCAAAACATTACTTATTATATAAGAACACTCTCTCAGTTTGATAAGAAAACCCTACTATAATAAATATTGAATTACTATCTTTGGTTTCTCTCTGTGTTTTGGTGAAAAAGGGTCTCTGGGTTTTCACTCTATAGTAAATACATAATTTTTAATAAGAAATGCGGTCTCTTTGGCTTTGCAAGTTTGACCTTGGGTTTTCATATACTTCGCTTTGGGTTTTCATTCGTGACACTTTGGGTTTTCATGTGTGACGCAATACGCAGAGTCTTCGCTTCGCTCAGGACTCGCGTTCTTATCCAATGAATTTTGCTTCGTCTTTGGCTTCCCCGAAGGGGTTTTGGCGTCAGCTTATTTTCAGGTTTTCAAATAAAAAATAGATTTCTATATTAACTTACATCATTTAATTCTTAAATTCTATATAATAATAAAGAACTTAACCATTTATATAAGAACTCCACTCTTTGGTATACCTATATATGGGGTTTGGGGGGCTCACAGACCGAAGTTTCTTCCACACCAATTTTTAATGTATAATTTATGTGTTTTTATGATGAATTTGGCTTCAGAACCCCCCCCACCCCCCACCCCCCTTGACTATAAAATGGACACTTGTTATATAAGAATGATACGTTTCGCATCCTTTGGTAAACATATATATGGGGTTTTAGGGCTTCACAGATCTCTGTTTTTTCAACTCGAGAAATATATAGTAAAATTAGAATGGGGTTTTGATATCTTTATTAGGGTTCTGGGGGCACCGTTTCACAAATTTTTTAAAAGATTTTCTTTTCACGCGAAATCTTCTTGCGAAAATGATATATTTAAGACCCCACAATCAACTATGGAGATTCGATATCGCGTGGTCAACAATAAAAATAAATTTTTGACTGGCTGACTATCTTGACTATATATAAGCAATTTATAAATTGTTAAAAGTGCTAAATAATGAAAATAAAGTTGCTTCACTCGACATATAGCCTCTAAAAAAGGTGTCAAAACATAGTGTTAGAAAAAATATTTTCAGATTCCTGACTACTACTCATGAAAAAAAATAAAGTCATATATAAATTATTAATTTTTATTATGAAATTGATAAGAAACTCTTAATTAATAAGAGATTCAATATAAGAAAGATAAAAATAATTAGGATTTCATAAAGGTTTTTAAAATTGGTGAGTACTTGCCCATAAAATTGAAAAAACTCCCAAAACCCAGCCATTTTGATAAGAAAAACCCTACTAATTTGATAAGAAAACCCTATCAAATTAAATAAATTGAAAAAGTTGCAGAAAATTTAATATAGAAAAATATGTTAATTTAATCCTAATTGAATTTAGAAAACCTTCAAAACCTTACTTATTATATAAGAACACTCTCTCAGTTTGATAAGAAAACCCTTCTATAATACATATTTAATTACTATCTTTGGTTTCTCTCTGTGTTTTGGTGAAAAAGGGTCTCTGGGTTTTCACTCTATAGTAAATACATAATTTTTAATAAGAAATGCGGTCTCTTTGGCTTTGCAAGTTTGACCTTGGGTTTTCATATACTTCGCTTTGGGTTTTCATTCGTGACACTTTGGGTTTTCATGTGTGACGCAATACGCAGAGTCTTCGCTTCGCTCAGGACTCGCGTTCTTATCCAATGAATTTTGCTTCGTCTTTGGCTTCCCCGAAGGGGTTTTGGCGTCAGCTTATTTTCAGGTTTTCAAATAAAAAATAGATTTCTATATTAACTTACATCATTTAATTCTTAAATTCTATATAATAATAAAGAACTTAACCATTTATATAAGAACTCCACTCTTTGGTATACCTATATATGGGGTTTGGGGGGCTCACAGACCGAAGTTTCTTCCACACCAATTTTTAATGTATAATTTATGTGTTTTTATGATGAATTTGGCTTCAGACCCCCGCTCCCCACCCCACCCCCCTTGACTATAAAATGGACACTTGTTATATAAGAATGATACGTTTCGCATCCTTTGGTAAACATATATATGGGGTTTTAGGGCTTCACAGATCTCTGTTTTTTCAACTCGAGAAATATATAGTAAAATTAGAATGGGGTTTTGATATCTTTATTAGGGTTCTGGGGGCACCGTTTCACAAATTTTTTAAAAGATTTTTCTTCATCGATAATCTTTGCGAAAATGATATATTTTACCCCACAATCAACTATGGAGATTCGATATCGCGTGGTCAACAATAAAAATAAATTTTTGACTGGCTGACTATCTTGACTATATATAAGCAATTTATAAATTGTTAAAAGTGCTAAATAATGAAAATAAAGTTGCTTCACTCGATATATAGTCTCTAAAAAAGATGTCAAATCATAGTCATAGAAAAAATATTTTGAATTTTCTGTCTACTAACTCATAAAAATTTTAGTCATATATAAATTATTAATTTTTATTATGAAATTGATAAGAAACTCTTAATTAATAAGAGATTCAATATATGAAAGATAAAAATAATTAGTATTTCATAAAGGTTTTTAAAATGGTGAGTACTTGCCCATAAAATTGAAAAAACTCCCAAAACCCAGCCATTTTGATAAGAAAACCTACTAATTTGATAAGAAAACCCTATCAAATTAAATAAATTGAAAAAGTTGTTAAAAATAAAATATACAAAAATATGTTAATATAATACTTATGAAATTTAGAAAACATTCAAAACATTACTTATTATATAAGAACACTCTCTCAGTTTGATAAGAAAACCCTACTATAATAAATATTGAATTACTATCTTTGGTTTCTCTCTGTGTTTTGGTGAAAAAGGGTCTCTGGGTTTTCACTCTATAGTAAATACATAATTTTTAATAAGAAATGCGGTCTCTTTGGCTTTGCAAGTTTGACCTTGGGTTTTCATATACTTCGCTTTGGGTTTTCATTCGTGACACTTTGGGTTTTCATGTGTGACGCAATACGCAGAGTCTTCGCTTCGCTCAGGACTCGCGTTCTTATCCAATGAATTTTGCTTCGTCTTTGGCTTCCCCGAAGGGGTTTTGGCGTCAGCTTATTTTCAGGTTTTCAAATAAAAAATAGATTTCTATATTAACTTACATCATTTAATTCTTAAATTCTATATAATAATAAAGAACTTAACCATTTATATAAGAACTCCACTCTTTGGTATACCTATATATGGGGTTTGGGGGGCTCACAGACCGAAGTTTCTTCCACACCAATTTTTAATGTATAATTTATGTGTTTTTATGATGAATTTGGCTTCAGACCCCCCACCCCCACCCCCCTTGACTATAAAATGGACACTTGTTATATAAGAATGATACGTTTCGCATCCTTTGGTAAACATATATATGGGGTTTTAGGGCTTCACAGATCTCTGTTTTTTCAACTCGAGAAATATATAGTAAAATTAGAATGGGGTTTTGATATCTTTATTAGGGTTCTGGGGGCACCGTTTCACAAATTTTTTAAAAGATTTTTCTTACATCGAATCTTTGCGAAAATGATAATATTTAACGCCCACAATCAACTATGGAGATTCGATATCGCGTGGTCAACAATAAAAATAAATTTTTGACTGGCTGACTATCTTGACTATATATAAGCAATTTATAAATTGTTAAAAGTGCTAAATAATGAAAATAAAGTTGCTTCACTCGATATATAGTCTCTAAAAAAGATGTCAAATCATAGTCATAGAAAAAATATTTTGAATTTTCTGTCTACTACTCATAAAAATTTTAGTCATATATAAATTATTAATTTTTATTATGAAATTGATAAGAAACTCTTAATTAATAAGAGATTCAATATATGAAAGATAAAAATAATTAGTATTTCATAAAGGTTTTTAAAATGGTGAGTACTTGCCCATAAAATTGAAAAAACTCCCAAAACCCAGCCATTTTGATAAGAAAACCTACTAATTTGATAAGAAAACCCTATCAAATTAAATAAATTGAAAAAGTTGTTAAAAATAAAATATACAAAAATATGTTAATATAATACTTATGAAATTTAGAAAACATTCAAAACATTACTTATTATATAAGAACACTCTCTCAGTTTGATAAGAAAACCCTACTATAATAAATATTGAATTACTATCTTTGGTTTCTCTCTGTGTTTGGTAAAAAAGTGTCTCTGGGTTTTCTTTCTATAATAATCACCTAATATTCAAGAAGAAGTGCGGTCTCTTTGGCTTTGCTAGTTTGACCTTGGGTTTTCATGTACTTCGCTTTGGGTTTTCATACGTGACACTTGGGTTTTCCATGCGTGCGCATACGCAGTATCCTTCGCTTCGCTCAGGACTCGCGTTCTTATCCAATGAATTTTGCTTCGTCTTTGGCTTCCCCGAAGGGGTTTTGGCGTCAGCTTATTTTCAGGTTTTCAAATAAAAAATAGATTTCTATATTAACTTACATCATTTAATTCTTAAATTCTATATAATAATAAAGAACTTAACCATTTATATAAGAACTCCACTCTTTGGTATACCTATATATGGGGTTTGGGGGGCTCACAGACCGAAGTTTCTTCCACACCAATTTTTAATGTATAATTTATGTGTTTTTATGATGAATTTGGCTTCAGACCCCCCCCACCCACCCACCCCCCTGACTATAAAATGGAGCACTTGTTATATAAAATGATACTTTCCATCCATTTGTAAACATATATAGGGGGTGTTTTTAAGGGCTCCCACCAAGATCTCTGTTTTTTCTGAACTCGAGAAATAATAGTAAAATTAGAAATGTTTGGGGTTTTGGGGTTTTGATATCTTTATTAGGGTTTTGGGGTCAACTGCTCACAAATTTTTTTTAGGATTTTTTTTTACCATTTCCTTCTGAAAATGTGATATTTACCCCACAATCGGCTATGGAGATTCGATATCGCGTGGTCAACAATAAAATTATTTTTTTTACCTGACCACTAAAATGACTTGACTAAGAAAAATTATATATAAAAATTATTATGAAAAATTGCTTCTGACCCCCCAGCCCACCCCCTTTTACTATAAATTTTTTAATTTTTATAATATTTTTCTTTGGTACAGGTATATTTGACCTTTGGTTACTCATATTTGACCTTTGGCTTCATCATATTTGACTTTGGCTTCATCATATTTGACTTTGGCTTCATCATATTTGACTTTGGCTTCATGAAATTTGACTATTTTTAACATAAATTGACTTTGGTTTCATCATATTTGACTATAATTAACATATTATGAGTTTGGCTTCATCATATTTGACTATAATTAACATATTTTACTTTGGCTTCAGCATATTTGACTATAATTAACTTAATTTGACTTTGGCTTCCGCATTTCCTTAATTACCATGACCAGTCATCACAAAATTTTAAAAAGTCCTAAAAATTGAAAAATAAGTTGCTTCACTCGACTTGGAACGTCCAAAAACATCATCAAAATGGGGTAATAGAAATAATATTTTCACTTCACTGACTAACACCATGAGATTTATGACCAGTGAACACAAAATTTAAAAAAAATCCAAAGAATTGAAAAATAAGTTGCTCCATTAGATTTGGAATCTCTAAAAACATCATCAAAAGTGGGTCTAAGAAAAAATATTTTGACTTCACTGAGTACTACCATAAGATTCCTGACACCTGCTCACCAAATTTTAAAAAGTCCTTAAATTTGGTGAGCAAGTTGCTTCACTCGACTTGAAAGCTCAAAAAACATCATCAAAAGTGGGTAATAGAAAAATTTTTTCCATTCACTGACTACTACCATAAGATTCCTCACACTTGCTCACCAAATTTTAAAAAGTTCTTAAATTTGAAAAATAAATTGCTTCACTTGACTTGGAAATTGTAAAACCATCATCAAAAATGGGTCATAGAAAAAATATTATAGTTTCACTGACTACTAGCATGAGATTCCTGACACCTGGTCACAAAATTTAAAAAAGTTCTAAAAATTTAAAAATTTTTGCTTTATTCGACTTGTAACATCAAAAAACATAATTAAAAATGAGTCATTTAAAAAAGATTTTGACTTCACTGACCACTACATTGCAAGTAAAAATCTTGAATAATAATAATTATATATATAAATATAAGAATTTATTAGTAAAAATATAAAATAACTCTTGGAATGTATTACATACGTTAAAATAAATATTAAAAGTTATCTAACTTATAAAAATTAAGATTATTTTAGAGTACTTACTCATTAAATTTACCAAAACCCTCAAAACCCGATTATTTTGATAAGAAAACCTTTTAATTTTGATAAGAAAACCCGAATTAATTAATAAGTTTAAAAATTGTGTAAGTGATAAAAATTCTTGTATTTGTAAATTTATTTATTATGAAAACCCTAAAACCCCTTTTCCCAAAACCCAATATAAAGCCAAATAAAAAATCAAATAAATTATAATCATAAATTATAAAGCTGAACATAGAATAGATTAAAACAAAGAATAAATTTTTAAATTCAAAGAAAATATATGAACACCGTGCAAACCCTAACAGTCAAATTAATAAAGATAACAAAGATAACGAGCATTATATAATTATATTGTTATATTATATTGATAATTAATACTAGCAAATTTATATTAAAGATATTAATCATATGAATTGAGCTGATGCATAGACCAAAGCCAGGGTATAAGGGACAGCATGTCCCTTTTTTCGGGTTGCAAGGGTGGAACCCTGCCGGGGTAAGGGGCAGAGCCCCTGAGAATTTTTTTTTAATGTTACCTACTTATTTTTAAAAAATACTTTAAAATCATTGCATATTAACACATGCACTTAATTTTATAAAGATGACAAATGATCATGAAATATGAAAATATATTAAATTTTGAAATTAATATATAATCTTTTATATTTAAAAATTTTAATAGACAATAAAACTAAAAAAATAATTTTATTCATTAAGATCTTTAGACTTACAAACTTTGTATTGAAAAGCATAAATAATCATTAAAATTTAAAACTAAGTTACTTAACTATTATTAAACTATCTTAAATATAAGTAAAAACATAGATAAAAAAATATATTCAGATTCATGGTTACGACTAACAATAAAATCTATTTTATAATAAAAGAAAGATTGTACAATAAAAATTGTAAGACATTTATTAAAAGTAAAATTATTAATAGAAAAGAGAAGAAAAAATAGTAAAGTGATAATAAATTCTTGATTTTGTGAGTACTTACTCAATAAATTCCCCAAAACCCTGAAAACCCGACTAATTTGATAAGAAAACCCGATATTTTTGATAAGAAAACCTGACAAAAATAAATAAATTAAAAATATTTAAAATTAAAAAATAGATTGATGATTTTGATAATAACAACTCATAATAATTATCATTATCATTAAAATCAGACCTTTTTAGCAAGAAAATATTATTATTTATTTAAATAAAAAGTAATAAAACTAAAATAAGATTTAGTGGAAAAATATTTAAAAAAATTAATATCTTATTAGTGTTAATAATGTTAGAAAAAATAAAGGTGATCCATCATATAATAATAATTATGTGAACATGAAGTTTATATGCATATACATCCTAAAAATATAAAAATAATAAATAACAATTAAATAAATTAAATTGTCTTTAGAAATGTTAATAAGAAGTAAAATATAAAATATGATAACATATAATGAATATTATTTAAATACATTCATAATGATATGTTAAATATAAATAAACTATTATAAATATAAATTCTGTTGTTATTTTTAAATAGTAAAATATGTAAAACCAAATAAAAAACAAATATAAACATATGAAAAATAATTTCTGTGCCTCTGTGGCTAGAGGATTTTGAAGAAAATAATTAATATTTTAAATATTTTAAATATTTTATATAATTTATAGAGAGCATGTGGGTTTTCTTTGGCTTACAGGTGGGTTTTCTTTGGCTTACAGGTGGGTTTTCTTTGGCTTACAGGTGGGTTTTCTTTGGCTTACAGGTGGGTTTTCTTTGGCTTACAGGTGGGTTTTCTTTGGCTTACAGGTGGGTTTTCTTTGGCTTACAGGTGGGTTTTCTTTGGCTTACAGGTGGGTTTTCTTTGGCTTACAGGTGGGTTTTCGTTGGCTTACAGGTGGGTTTTCGTTGGCTTACAGGTGGGTTTTCGTTGGCTTACAGGTGGGTTTTCTTTGGCTTACAGGTGGGTTTTCGTTGGCTTACAGGTGGGTTTTCGTTGGCTTACAGGTGGGTTTTCGTTGGCTTACAGGTGGGTTTTCTTTGGCTTACAGGTGGGTTTTCTTTGGCTGACAGGTGGGTTTTCTTTGGCTTACAGGTGGGTTTTCTTTGGCTTACAGGTGGGTTTTCTTTGGCTTACAGGTGGGTTTTCTTTGGCTTACAGGTGGGTTTTCTTTGGCTTACAGGTGGGTTTTCTTTGGCTTACAGGTGGGTTTTCGTTGGCTTACAGGTGGGTTTTCGTTGGCTTACAGGGGGGTTTTCGTTGGCTTACAGGTGGGTTTTCTTTGGCTTACAGGTGGGTTTTCTTTGGCTTACAGGTGGGTTTTCTTTGGCTTACAGGTGGGTTTTCTTTGGCTTACAGGTGGGTTTTCTTTGGCTTACAGGTGGGTTTTCGTTGGCTTACAGGTGGGTTTTCGTTGGCTTACAGGTGGGTTTTCGTTGGCTTACAGGTGGGTTTTCTTTGGCTTACAGGTGGGTTTTCGTTGGCTTACAGGTGGGTTTTCGTTGGCTTACAGGTGGGTTTTCGTTGGCTTACAGGTGGGTTTTCTTTGGCTTACAGGTGGGTTCTTTGGCTTACAGGTGGGTTTTCTTTTGCTTACAGGTGGGTTTTCTTTGGCTTACAGGTGGGTTTT
>ARYC01013149.1:0-10135 GCA_000711775.1 Oxytricha trifallax
TGTTGGCCTCTGCAATGAGAGCTTTGTATGCTTAGTATGTCTTAGTTGTGTAGAAGTCTGGTAAGTCTTTGACTTTTGTGGAGGTTTTGTCGTTCATTAGGACGTCTCTAGGATTGCTCATATTTAATTATGATTAATTTTTTATTATTAATTAGGAATCCAATTTTAAATTTTCCTAGTAGGAAATCTTATTAAAGGGTGATTCCTTAATAATTGATAAAAGCTCCTATTGAATAGGAATTTTATTTAATGACGTATTAGAGGACGTCAAGGATTCTTCACCTCCTTCATAGAAGAAGAGGTTAGCTTCAGAATCATAGTCTAGTGAGCTAGACTTGTCTAATGCCGATTGAAGAATGGCTCATTGAGAACTAGATATTCCTGCTCTTCCTGTAGGATTTGTTAGTTAAGGTTGAAGATCTCTTGTTGAGTAAACCTGTTCTGGAATTGTGAGAGGGAGCTGGTGAGTGGTTAGAAGTCAATTTTTGTATTGATAGGGGAGGAAGGTTAGGGAATGAACTCTGGGGATTCGGCATCCAGATTTCAAAAATCAGTGGATGGCTGTTAGGCTTTAGGGATCCATTTGTTGTTGTACACAAATTATATTATACTTTAAGAATTTTCTATTAAGCCATTAATCTAAAGGTTAGACAAAATATTATATAAAACTTAATAAATAAAGATTAGCAGATTTTTATTAATGTATTTGTAATATTTACGATTATTTTCTATTTTTTTAATAGTATAAAGAATACAATCAAGTAAATGTAAATTGTTCCAAATCTCCTCTTAATTTGAAGAGTGATACTCTGTATTTAATTTCATACGTTCGATTCTTTATTTTTGCTTTTCTATAATTAATTAAAACATCTTTAATTACTTTGTTATTCCTGCTTCATATGATTGGAAATATTCATTCTCTTTTTATTAAAGAAGATATATTTTAAAATAAAAATATCAAGCTAATCTTCCATTGATTTAGATTCAATCACATAAATATTTTAAAGTTTTTTCTCTTATAACAACTAATAAGTTATAGACTTTTCATTTTTAGATAGGATTTATAACTAACTGATAACTTTTTTTCACTTATTATTATTTTAATGTTGGATATATTTTCTTTTATTTGCATAGTTTGTGACTATATAAAATATGTCGTTTTCAAATTATTTAGAGAATTCCATAATTTTATATCGATATTATGATTCATTTTATTTATAAAAATTTAATCCAAGTATTTGGCTCTAAAAAACAACAAATACACCTGATGTAATGCAGCCTGACATTACAAAATTTATCTAACTTTTTCAAGAACATTAGAAGTAAAATCATTAATATATTATCAACTAGTTTTGCATTTAATCCAAGCTATTACTCAAAGATTTACAACTCTTCAAACTCTTAGCATAATTTTGAGAATATTTTCTATGAACTCTAAGTTTTTATAGATTTAAAAGTGATTGATTTAGATTAAGAAGATTTTCATTTTAACTTTAAGCAACTAATACAAATTATTACTATGCTAAGAAAGCATAAATATTAGATTGTGAACTTAATTGCTATAGTTTTGATTCAAATAAAATTCAATTTCAATTCTGTTGCTCGAATTGATTGTAAGTAACTAAGTGTGAAATGGTTATATAAGCTGAGATCAAATTAGCAAAAGAGTATTATAAATAATCAGCTCATTATTATTATCTTGATGCTATAATTAAGTATTTGAGATAAGTTAAGTTCATCATTCTTATTTTGCTTAAAATTGCTTTAACTTTCTATTCTTTTTTTATTACCATTTGAGTTATTGGAGCTTTTGCTTCCTAAATGTTATTCTAAATAACTTAGGCTTAATTAAGTTTTTACTGATAACTTTCTAAAAAACTTGAAAATTTTTTTAAATAATTCAAACTCTATATCTCTCTTTATAATTTTAATTCAAATTACTACAGTGTACACAATTAAATTTATGAAAATCGCATAATATAATTAAAACTCTATTTTAATCTTTATATTTAATACAATACCTATAGCATTAAAATCTTTCAGATAGTTTCGCATATTTTATGTTTGTTAGTAATTGTGATTTTAGAGTAATACACAATTATCAGTGCTTGAATGATTTAATATGCTGCTATTGTTAAATAATTCTTAAATTATCAAAAAAGGTTGTAAAACATATCATAAACTTGAAAGAACTATTAAGAAAAAATATTTCAAATAATATTTTATAGTTTATATAAAAAGATCGCTATATTTCTGTAGGGAAAATCTTCTTAATAAATAAAAAACATTTAACATCACGTTTATAATAAATAATCATTTTATTCAAGACTATAACAATACTTAAAATTGATTTTAAACTGAGACTAGAGGTGTTAACCTATGAATACTTAGCCCAAGTTTTAATTTCACTATGGCTTTACCTTATGTATGCAACACAAGTTCTTACTTTGGCAAATAATAGGATGAATTGTCCTTTATGTATATTAAAATCTATAATTACCAATCAAGATAACTTTACATGTACTAATGGTGCTTTTACTAAATAAAATCATTCAATAAAGAAGGATAGGAAATTCAAATCATTAATTATCAATCTATAGTGATTAAACTTAATAATTTATTAGAAAAAAATTGAAGATAAATCAATCATTAGAATGCCTTACATTACTTCGTAGGATGTTTACGATGTAAATTATTTACAGTTAGCAATTTTGCTTATGCTAATGTCAAGATAAAAAATCAGTTTAGAAGAAATACAAGCGCTAAAAATATATCTTGCTTATTTAGTTCTTTTTCATAAAAGCGCAGACAAGATATTTGATGTTTTTAAGTAAGTTCACATTTTTTAAGCATAAGTTTAGTAAATCTCATATACTTAAATAACTTATAAATCTTTTAGTTTTAATCTAATAATAAAATGAGGAGCAGTGATCATAACTTCAAGACTAAGTATTCGAGCTTATTGATGGAGATATTTATCATTAGACTCGATAAAATCAGTTAATATAATATAATTTTAAAGAGTGTTACATATAAGCTATGACACTATTCTTAGGGTTATAAGGTCTATTGAAAGAGTTTTGCTCGAGTAGGAGTTAATCCTACCTGATTTATCGAAAAAATTAAAATCAGGAAATAAATAATTTATATAGAAATAGGGCTTAATCCTTTTAAAGCCTTATTGTCCCTTATTTTATTTCAAAAACAAAAATTATTTGATAAAGCAGCAATTAAACATCTTTAAAGAACAACATTATAAAGCCAGATAGAGTTAATATAAATCATGAAAATACTTATAAGCCATATTTGATAAGTATTAAAATATCAGAGACATAGGTTTGCAATATGGCTGTGAAGAATTTAGATATTATAAAAACAATGAATGTTCTTTAGTTTGATTCTTTCTATTTAATTCATTTTAATAAAGTATTATATAAGTATAAGACGTTTTTACATTTATATGTAGAATGATTTAATCCATAATTGAAAATTAAAAAATTATTATTTAATTTAATAAACTCATTAAACCAGTACATTTTTAAATACATACTTAATATATGTTTATAACGAAAGTATTTTTGATATCTCATAATGGAATCTACATAATTTCTTTATATTATCAGAAAGCCAGGCCCTTCTCAATAGAATCTTGATTATGATTCCTCGAGAAGTGGATCATAAAACGCCTATAAACTCCATCCAATAAACTAATTTGATTAATTAAAAGGTAATAGAACTTCCACAAATTATTTCGAAATTAAACTGCAGATGATATAATTAATACTAAAGTTCAAGATAACTATTTCAGAGGATCATCCAAAAATAAAATCATTATTAAAGATATTAATGGGTCATTATCATAATTTGAAAGATATAGTTTACACTTAAGGGGTAATTACCTCCTGGGGGGCCGCTAAATTTTTTTCTCATTCTCATAAAATGTTCTAAAAATGAATAAAACATCAAAGCAACATATTATAACGTATTAATTAGGACTAGACGACATTTTCAATGAATCTTTTAATACCCAGATCATAGTAACATTTAGCATTCACATCATAAAAAACAATATTATTTTGTAAATGAATAGCTAAATTATTCACAATTATTATGTGTAATATAATTTGTTAATTCTCTAATTTAATTTTTGATGAAATGATTTGCTGTTAATTATCATTAATAATACAATCATTAAGGTGTTATAATCTTTTATTTAATATTAATTTAAAGCTCTTCATGCTATAATTAACAGCAAATCATTTCATCAAAAATTAAATTAGAGAATTAACAAATTATATTACACATAATAATTGTGAATAATTTAGCTATTCATTTACAAAATAATATTGTTTTTTATGATGTGAATGCTAAATGTTACTATGATCTGGGTATCAAAAGATTCATTGAAAATGTCGTCTAGTCCTAATTAATACGCTATAATATGTTGCTTTGATGTTTTATTGATTATTAGAACATTTATGAAAATAAGAAAAAAATTTAGCGGTCCCCCAGGAGGTTATTGCCCTACTTAAGTCAGGTCTAAGTTTTTTTTTAATTTAAGCATTTTTTTGTAATTATATACAATATAAATGAATACAATTAATTCAATTAAAAACAAATCAACAATAGTAATTGTGAGTAGATCAAATAGAAAGCATATGACTTAATTAATTTTCTCTATTTTAGATGAAAGTAAAAGTAGCATTACCAATTAAATAGACCCACTTGAATAAGCATCTATTTATTAATATGGGGATTAAATTTAATAAGGTTAATAGATTTATAAATTGATAAGTGAATTCATAAAACTAGTAATAATTAAGACGACGATGATGATTATTCATTAAAAATTATAAGCCACATTTTGTATTTTAATTTTTCTAAAAAATATACTAAGCGATAAGGTAACTGACTCTGTTGAGAAGACATTCTTAAAAGGAACAGAAAGAACAGGAAATATATGCTTTCTTGATAAAATTGCAGAGATATAAAGGATAATAGCAAAATGAAAATGATATTTTGTATTTATAATTATTACAAAAAATAAATTATCCTTCTTAGAGGTCACCATTATCCATATGTGCCTTATCTTTTTCCATCTGTCGCTCTATCCAGGTGTGACTACTTAAACTTATAAAAAAAGAAATGTTTTTATTTACTAATAATTATCATGAGCGGCATGGAAACCTCTTCTAAGTAATTTTATTATAACTAATCCTCTTAATCAAATTAAAATATCACTCATTTTCTAAGAATTTTTCATAAAAATTTGATATGTTTCAGCATATTTCTTTTAAATTCATATATATTCTCATGATCTTTTATCTATTATTCATTATGATTGATAGAGCTAAGCTAAAATTTATGGGAAATGAATATTAAAAAAGATCTAAAAACAAAAATGAGCCTCCTTGGCCAATTATATTGATTTACAAAATTATTATAATGTAATCCTACACAATTTTTTAAAAATATTTCCTTCATTTTGTTAAAACTTGTTGAATAATTAGAAACAAGCAAAATTACACAAAAATTATAAGATTCATTGAATGATACAAAATTTTATAGAATTAATATCGCCTCTCCAGATCATATAAAGGTAAAATATTAATTTATATCTTATTAAGATATGCTCTAGAAAAGTATGAATATATTGGCCACATTCAAAACCCCAAAACCCCTTAATGAAGTTTATAAGTGCTTTGATTTGTAGGGAATTTGTTAGGGGTTGGGGTTATTAATTAAATGCGAGACAAAAATAGCAAGCTTTTGGGGTCTATTTATGATGAAAAGTATATAGATTTAGTGTTTAAACTGCTTTATGGATGTGATATGTATAGTGAATAAGTCAAACCAGTACTGAACTATAAGTCTATTGCACTGCTCTTAAAGCGAAGTCCATCAACTGTTCGCTCTCACTGCTTGAAAGCTGTGTAATTAAAGCAATAAAAGCTGAATTCTTAGCCTAAGAGGAATTCAAAGTTTTTATAGAAGCATATTGACTATCATATCAATGAAAAAACCTTGAAGTATTGGGCTAACTTCTCTCTTGACCAACTAGCTACTATGTTTCACCGCCAATTCCCTGAGTTGAAGATCTCTGCATAGTCTGTTGCTAAAATTTATAAACGAAACGGTATCACTTACAAAGGTGTGAATCGTATCAAGAGAGTAATTGATTTTACTCTGCCATTTTACAATAATAACTTAAATTTTATTTATAATTAAATGCAGAGTCAATAGAATAATATTAAGTTTATACATGCTGTCGAGGCTGTGTTTACCTTCAACATTTTCATCTAGAAGTCTTGGTATAAGAGGCATAGTAATATAGAAGTATATGATTAGAAAGTCAAGGTTTAAACAATGGCGATTCTTGGATGTATTAGCGAGGATGCTGGTTTGGAAACTTATGTTATTCATCCTCGCTCAATTAAGACAGTGCAGTATATTAAGTTCTTAGAATAGCTGAGAGAGAAGTACCCTGAATAAGATATTATACTGTTTGTTGATAATCTTTCTGTTCATAAGACTAAAGATACAAGGAAGAGTTATGAACAACTTAGAATAACGCCAGTGTTCAACGTACCTTACAGTCCATAGTTTAATGGAATTGAATTCTACTGGGGTATACTAAAAGGTCATTATAAGAAACTGCTGCTATACCACCTGATGCATGACCTACCTATTGATACAGTCGATTTTATAAAAAGTTCAGCTAAGAGAGTTGATAATTAGTTGGCATAAAAGTGTGCTAAAGAAGGGAGAGTGAATGTATATAAATAAGTTTTGTAGTTAAGTTAATGAATATATAAGTCACATTTAAAATTCTTTAGAGAGAGCTGGCTTCTCTTTCTTTTCTTCTACTTCTTGCTTCCCACCTCCTAAGTTTCTTCTCTTGTGCCAGCTCCAGCATCTATGTTCATTGACTCTGGAGGCTAAATATTTGAATAAAGTCTCTTGCTAACTTCATACTTTGTGTGCGACTTTCGCTCTTTGTGAAGCTTGCTCTATTCCTTCATCAAGAAGATGGCAGTACCAGATTTATCTAAAGAGTTAAGCTACAAATCTTACTTGAAATATAAGGGTGCTTCTGCAGCTCTGATAGCCAGCTCTCACTTATCTTGACCTTGTTTGTCCTTATCTTCTGAAGAGATGCTGTACCTTTTCTTATGAGATTCTTGAATAATTTCTTTCAAGTAATCCCCTTTAATTGTTGCAAGAATGCCAAAGAAATAGTTTCTTTCAGGTAATTTGTTTAACAGTTGCTTCTTAGTAGGCAGGTACAGCGAAACCTCTGGGTCATTCATAGCACATTATATAAGTTTGTCATTGAGATTTCTGGATAGTTTGGAATCTCTGCAAACTTTACATCTTAAGTTTTTAATGCTTTCTTCTCTTCGCAGAGTAAGCTCTTAGAAATGAAATTTTAGTACCTTCCATCGTTGGCAGGAACAAACCAACTACATAATAAAGATTAGTTACTATGAGTTCATTACCTTGATGCACCAGGTAACGATGCAAATCCTCCTTGCTTCTAAATCTTTGAATCAATTCTTGTGCTTGCACTCTTTTCATTGCATCATTCATTGACTCCATCTTGCTTACAGATCTAAGAAATGATATTCAAATTTAAGTTTATTGATTTCAATTATTTACCTCTGCAAAACTTACTATTAAATATGGGCATCCTATAGGAGGTCAACTCTAAGAAGGATATGGAGAAGGTTTTGAGAACTGGTTTCAAACTTGAGAGATTGATATCAATTTCTACTGTTATAATTCCATATTTTTAAAATTTAAATTGGTACGTAATTAATTAGGAGCAGCTCCTAAATTGCTAGTACTTAATTAAGAGCTTTAATTAATGCTAGTACTTAATTAGGAGCACCCTAATTTTATTCATAAAATGACCAAATTCCTCCTAAAGCAGTACGTACTTAATTAGGAGCACCTCCTAAATTGGTACGTGCTATAATCAACTTATTTTTGAAAGTTTTAAATTGGTTAATTTCTCACCCAGATTTAGAGCAAGATCATCTTTTAGCACTCATAATTCTTCTCTAGTACTCTAAGAACTTCCCTTGAAACTTGTAGGCTTGCAAAGCTATTATACAAGCTCTCAGTTAAAGAGGCAGTTTTATAATTTTAAATTCAAATTCAAATATGAGCGCTAAAATTTTAAGAAAAACAACAGCACTTCCATCAAACTAAATGAGACTTACCTTTGGCGTCAATAAAAAGTGAGATAGCTGTGAGATGAACTCTTATAAGGAACTACCAGAGCTATCACTTGAGGTCTCTGTTATTAAAATAGAAATTAATAATAAAAAAGAAATGGCAAACAAGTGTGTGGGAGACAGAGAGGAGGAGAAAGGTATTAATGAAACTCCTATACAAACTGAAGAAGCTGAAGTCTATTTTTGTGAGCTATGTGAGAGAGATTTTGCTCATAAATCAAGCTGGTACAGACATAGAAGGAGCATAGAGAAGCCAAGCCCACTGTATACTTAAAGCATGATAAAATAGATGGAAAGTATGACTGCTTTGAGTGCCATAAGCAATATTCTCATGCAATAGACTTGAATAAGCATCTATTAAAAGATCACAAGAAAGATATAGAAGTTCAGAATCATGAAGTTGAGTTGAAGCTTCTCAACAAAAATAAGCGAGGGGATATTCTCAGGTCGTAGTGCCTTAATAAGCAAGAGAGTTAGAGTGTGTTAGGAAGGCAAGCAACCAACTGACCTATAAATAACAAAAATTATGATCAAGATTCAATACAAGAAAATACCGGTTATTGCTTAAATTGATCTTGATACTTCTCTTTAAAGCTACCTTATATTTGAAGACTCCTTTGATAAGAAATTTATCAATGATCATCAATATGCATACAAGGTGTATCCCTTCAACTATCTTTAAATGATGATAAATATTAAATGGAGTTTACAAATGAGTATCAAGAACTCACTCAAGCAAAGTTTAAAGAGTGTAGTTACTTAATCAAGCTAGATGCTGTTCTCCTTTCCAAGTATCATGTTGTTTTCAGACTTCCACTCTATGAAATGACCCTAAGAAATTTCATAATAGATCAAAGGAATTATAAGTAACTTGGATAAATAGCAACTCAGACCGTATTAAAGAGCTTCATAAGCTAGGATTTGTTCACAGAGATTTGAAGCCAGAAAATATAATGATAAACTTCTCACCTGTAAGAGTAGCAATAATCGATTTCAACAGAGCCTAAAGAGTGGAAGTAAGGCTTGGAACTGTAATGAGAACGAAAGGGTACTATCCAGAAAGAGAAGACTGGAGAGATGGAGACTTTTAGTGGGATGTGTGGGCTTTAGCAGCAATAATAATAGAGTGCGATATGCCTCGCAACGATTACTACTCTACAAGGTGCGAGAAAGATGCTAACTAAAGAATCAAGTAGTTTATAGACAAAACCAAAGTATCTCAATCAATAAAAAATATGGCAGAATCAATAATAATAAAACCAAACTCAAGATCAGACATATCAATAGAGCAGATAGAGTTGTGGTTAAGTAAATAAACTTCAGACCTCTCCCGCATGATCCAAAAGTGCATTTTGAGTGATTAAATTAAATACATTAACTATAAATTTCACATTAAAACCTAATAATAACCCCAATCCCTAACAAATTCCCTACAAATCAATGCACTTATAAACCTCATTAAGGGGTTTTGGGGTTTTGATTATACCAAGATTTCATTAAATTTGAGGATTTCCAAGATTGCATAGGCGGCAAAAAATAATTAAAAAGTTTTAATCCATTTAAAGTATATTTTTATTAATGAAATATAAAAATGATATTTTTACTAATTTTTATTATCTAAAGCTTAAAAAATACTAAAAAATAAAGACGAACGCAAATTAAATCCATTGAGACAAGTTTTAACTACCTTAGAGATTGGGAGTTAAATTCCAAAATTGTTATGTGAACACCATGATACAATATACAAACTAAAATAATTAAATAAGTAAACATTCGCACTTCCAAAGACTACCTATTAAAATAATGGCAGTCAAAACCCCAAAACCCTTAATGAGGTTTATAAGTGCTTTGATTTGTAGAGTATAGTTGGGGTTAGTAGAGAAAACGCAGTTTTT
>ARYC01013150.1:0-11847 GCA_000711775.1 Oxytricha trifallax
TTAGCACTAATTCATTTTAATTTAAATTTCAGCTTATTTCAAAAAAAAATTATGATTATCTTAATACAAAATATGAAGTTTTATATTTAACTTTTATATTAATTTTTCATTTAAAAATATATTTTTTCATATTTATTTTCGTTTTTAGATTTACCTTATAATCATAAGTTCCAATAAATCCAATAAATTCAATAAATACAATATTTATTTTTAATTTATGAGTTTTTAATAACTATGACTAATACAACGGAGCCATACTATTATAAAACTATTTGTCACAAGTTTCATATTTTGTAATTTAAAAATTACTTTTATAAAATAGTTAAATTGTAACAAATTTTGAATTTTTTCGTACTGTATAACTTCCAAAACGACTAGTTAATAAATTTTCAGCAAAAATTTTATTAACTTAATAGAGCTAATAAAATAGATATTTAATTTAAATCAAGTACATTATTTAAATGAACTATAGGTTTTATGCTTATTAATAATCAAAATACAGCAAAAGCATTGTATGCTTAAATGATTTTCAATTTATTTTTTTTTAAAGATTGAATCTAACCTTTAATATTTTTATAATATCACAAATTTCATTAATTCTCTACAAGTATTAATTAAATTTAATAATGAAAAATAAACTATTTGATTAAAAGCCTAATATTTGTTTAAATAATACCTCACATCTGCTGTAATACCCATAAGGTATTATTTGAAATAAAAAATCTATAATTAATTAACCTAAACTGAATTCTGGAAAATTTATAATATTGAAAAAGTATCAAACAAAAAGGTAAAATGAGATAATTTCAAAAATCAAATATATTCTTTGTTATTTTAACTGTAATGGATTAGTAGCTAACTAATTTTAATCATAAATCATAATTTAATAAATGGATTAGAACGAAGCAAGGACAAAGTTCAAGAAAATTAAAGAAGGCAAAGCAAGATAACTACGGTATTTTATACAGAGGCGCTTCAGGTAATCACTTGAGAGCTGGTCAAGAAAAAATTACTGGCACTAATCATGATAATTAATCTACAAATAAACAAGCTAGTGCCATCGCTGATTTCAACTATTTGAGAGATTATGATTGAGAAGAAATAAAGTACGAGAAGATCTCTCTTGATTGAACTAAGGCATTTCAAAAAGCTAGATTAGATAAGTAAATGACACAAGCTCCACTTGCTAATGCGGTCAATGAGAAGACTGGAACAATCGTTGATATTGAATCAGGTGAAGCAACATAAAACCCTGGTGTCATCAACAGATAGAGAAAACTCTCAGAGTTAAGAGGCAGAAGTGGCTTAGAGAAGAAGAGACTAAATCAGTTCTGAAACAACTCTTAATAAAGATAGTAAACAGTATAGGCCTTGCTGATGATACTTATAATTGTATACATTTGTCTTCTATAAGTAATTAAAATTAGTTTGCTACTAATACATTACAGTTAAAATATTTTAAGAATATTCCTGATTTTTAGATTTATCACATTTTACATTTTTGTTTGATACTTTATCAATATTAATTAAACTAAATGTCAAAAATTATACATGATTATTAGTTAACTATTTGGAATTTGTTGTTTATTAAATAATTCAATAAAATATATAGGCCTCTATGGGTTTAACTGAAAAAATGGCTTAACCTGTTGATCTCACATAAAGAAGCTTACTGCTTCCCTCAACTCTACCTTCTCACATAATTTAATATTTAGGAGACAATGTTAAGGTTGTACCTATAGATAATTGCAATTAAATATTAATATAGTAATTTAATGCAGATAATAAACTGCCTTAAATAAATTTATTTTATTGCACTTATGATTAAACACTTTGTACAGATACTGAATACACTCAATATATTTAAAAATTAAAAAGTTAATATAATTAATTAATAAAGTATATAACAAATTACATTAATTTAAAGCGCAGATGGAAGCAGCTTGAATAGTAAATTTACGTTTATTGGAAGTACAAACACTCTTTACATTTCAAACCTTAATAATTTAAATTTATCAATGGTGAGAATTAATTTAATCTTCTTTATTATTAATTAAAAGTTAATATTAAACAAAAATCCTTAAAATAAAATTTATAACAATAATAAAAAATCTAAATTTGAAAATCTTTTAAATATTATGTTTGAAATTTATTAGGCAATTTCATAAATAAATTAAATAATCTATTTATTTATATATGGGTTATAAAAATCTTTTGTTAATAATAAACATAATTGCAATATAATATCACTCTTTTTTTTAAATAATATTAAAAAATTTATTTTATCATCATAAAATTCATTTTAATAGTTATAGTAATTTGATTCTATCCTTAGATATAGTATTGAAAATACTTTAAGTTTAAATTGCCAAAAGCATAGACATTAATGTATTAGGAAATTACACATTAAAATTCAAGTGTAGAATTCCAGATGGTTTATCAAATGAAACTACATTTATAGTTGAGTATAAATATGACTTAAGAAGTCTACCAGGTCTAAACCAAACTACTACAAATTAAACAACTAATAATCAGACAAGTAACTAAACTGTGAACACAAGTACTAATACATATAACCTAGCACCTATGTTTTATACGAATATAAAAGGGTTTACTATAAGAGCAGGAAGCAAGGCAGTTCTATATCTACCTGATTTCTTTGATCCTAATGACGACGAAGTCACCATTTCTGCTAAGCAAAATTAAAACACAGATATTTAATTACTAATTAATCTTATTAGATTTAGTGAAAAATGGTTAAATTTTGGAATAATATACGAACAAACAAATTTTTATTGTCATATATTTTTCCTTTATTTTAGTTCTCGAGTATGAGCATTTCATGTATTTATTATTTTGAATTTATTTTATATATCCAACATAATAAAGAATCTTTTTGCTTTATTGAATATAAATTGCCAACTGTTATTATGAATTTTTTGTATAAATTTTTAATTATCAAAACTTTATATACTAATCAACGTAGTATTTAAAATGAGAATTAATAGTTTTAATAATTTATTTATAATTTTTAATTTAAAAACCTCATTAACATTTTTGATTAAAAACTTAGAATTAAAATGCATTGTTTTCTGGAATGATTAATGAAAATATTGTAATTGAAAGTCCTATGTTTTTTATCCTTTATATAAATTATTTATCTTTTTTTTATTGTATTTTTTTAAAATTAAATACCTTTAATTCAATCATGTTATTCCTTCTTTCTAATTCTTCTTACAACTTAATTTTAAATTTATATATTAAATAATATATATGGGATATCAAAATAGCAAAATGTGAATATCTTAAATCTAGAAACAAGAGAAAGAATCCACAGCAGTTTAAATATCGGTGAACAGATAAACTATATACACGACAATATTGTAACTATAAATATTAATTACAAATTTCAATTATTTGATTAATGGTTAAATTAAATTATCATTTAAATACTCAATCAAAAAGATTACTTTGAATTATAATTATACCTTTTTTGCTTTAAATTCAGGTAGTTTAAATATTTAAATTATTTATAATAAAATTTTGGTATATTTTGCAAGCCCCAATATAATATTTGTCTTATTTAGTAAATTAAAATATATTCAAATTATTATATTAAGCATCTTATTTTCAAAAACTATTATAACAATTTTACTTGAAATTTATTTTATCAACTTATGAAACTAAAGTATTTAACATTTGTCAAATGTATTTTTTCAAGAAGTTAAAGTTTTTAATTTATTTAAATTTAAACTTCTGGTTTTATTTAAAAATAGCAAACAAATTTAACCAAGCTTAGGCAATTTTATTATAACATTTCAACCTAAATTATGAACAATTGTTTTAGATAATTTGTTTTGTTTACGATTCATTATTTCTAATTCAATTGAGTCCTTTATAAATAAGTTTTTATTTAACTATAATAGAATTTTCCTTATAATACTAAAGAATAATTAAATATTCAAATATTTAAACCAAATTTTACAATAACATCAACCCCTTATCTACAAAGTATCGAATCATAGTTACTGTCTTATAGAGCGATTTAATATAAATGAATAATACGGATGTAGTCAAAAGCATAATAAGATATTTTTAATAAAATAAATCAATATATCAAACATTTTTACTAATTTTATTAATTCAATGATTTTTCCCTTTCATTTAAATACACAGCTTTCTTTACTTGATAATAAAAAAACCAAATGAATACTTATAGATTTGATATGCATATATTTTTTCAAATGTAATTTATTATATTTGAAATCAATTATTATATATATAAGCAATTTGTCAGATGTAATAAGCATTTAAGATACTTCAAAATTCAAGGTTTAATAAATCTCCCCCACTGGGTTAGTGACAATCAAGTTTGAGAAACCTTTAAATGCTACAGATGAATCTGCTTTACTCAAATAAATATATGAGTCTCTGAGACTGTAAGTTGACGACTAGTCAATTAGTAAAGCTAAATAAAAATAATAATTTTTTTAATGTAAATATAATCAAACAAACGAAATATTAAATAAATGTAAAGAGATAAATACTAAAACGATGGTTTATCAATTTCCAATGACATATTTGTTTTATATTTATACTTTTAATTTTGATTTGATATATAATTTAGAAAACAATTTTTGTGTTTAAATAGCTTTCAATTGGACCATAGTTTATGCTAAAGACAACGTTATTTAAATAAAAATTGATTTCTCAAGACCTTTGTTAGTGCAATCAAAAGGTATCGACAAAACCTAATTAAGAATCACATTAACTAATCCTTTTATTATTTTAATAAAGGCATTGTATTTAATTTAAAAATCTTAATATCCCTCATTTTAAACCCCAAAACCATTTAATTAAATGTTTTTAAGCTAATTAAAGATGTTTAGACATGCGTAAATATAATTCCCATTTTTTAAAAAAGAAAATGTTTAAACTTTTACATTTTAAATTTAAATTAAATTTTTTCAAGCGGTTATAATCAAACAAGTAATAATTTAAATATTGCTTACCATGAGCTTAATAAATTTTATTGGAAAAAATTTTGAATTCCAAAATATTTTATAGTAAAAGTTATTACACCAATTCTTTCTAAAAATCAATCTGACTTTTCAAAGTTTATTGACGCCATTTTGTTGAACTTAACTCTTATTTTATTTTTATATAAATTCATAATTTATTCTTGATAAATTATGAATCTATAAAAACTAATAATAAAATAAACCATATTGCATTACTGATAAAATTAATCATAAAGAATAGGTACTGTAAGATATATTCTTTTGTACCTGGAATCTTTATATTATTTAATTATGTATTAAATTTTGAGATCTCAATTTTTTTATTAAACTATAAATAGTATTTTTGCATGTTGATAAAATTATATTAAATAGTTTTTAAATTCTATTAATTTAGTAAAACCAATAAATCTAAATGTCATTGAGTTAAATAAAAAAAATGTTAAAATTTTTAGGTTAAATATTTCTATTACCATTTCCTGGTATTTTATGTTTAATAACTCTAACAATTTCCATTATGTTGCAATTATTCAAGAGTTTGTTATTGTCGGGAGTTTATTGTTTCTTTACACAAACACAAATAAATCAATGTCATTTTCAACCTATGTACCCCCTCAACTTCCAGACTACGACGGAGACTTTGTGAAATAAATCGCTTAGTTTTTCAATAATACGTTCTCGTCTATTTTGATAACATAAGTTGGAACTCAAATGATAATATCTCAATCTTTGCAAGTTCTCTGGGGTTTTGTTAATAGTTAATAACTGATTTCTCATTTGCCTTTGTATGAGCTTATGATACCTGCGAATTTGTATTACTTTTTCTAGCTGGTGGTAGGATCTTTGAGATTTGATTACTTATTCTCTGAGTTGCTAGTTTAATCGGTATTTGATATTCCGGAGCAAGATGCCTATAATGACAATTTTAGAGATTTTGGATATGATTCAAAGATTGCTTTTTAAAACATGGGATTCAATACATTTTTGCTTTTGATATCACCTATATTAATCATGATTACAGTGATTATGCAAAAATTTGCTAACATAGTTCCTAAGTGAGATTTTTTTAATTGTCTAATAAATACTATAGATTTCTTAAAGTAGCTTAATATTTTGCTTCGAAATTCATTTTTGCTTTTCCTATAAGACTTTTCATTGAGTAGTATTTGAACACTTTATTAAGTGTCATAATAAATTTCTACTATTTTAAATTTGATCAAGGATATGGAGTTGCTATCTCGAGTATTATCTCGCTAGTATTATTTGTAAGAATAGTGTTTCTTTAAATTTATATAGATAATATGCTTATTTGCACCAACTTTGCTACAATTTTTATTGACAAAAAATGACAATATTTCGTTTTAACATTTAAACAAAGTTAAACCTTTACATGAGAATTTAAATACTCACAAGAAATGGTCAACAGCCTATTCATTTATAAAAATTTTACTAAGAATCGTAATATTTAAAAATTTTAAACTATCTCTAAATTTTATATTACTTTAATTTAATATCTAAGTTATTTGACCAATTTTAAATAAAGGAGAGTATTTATTCATACTATTAATAATTTTTTTTGAATTACTCTCTTTATTTTATTAGAAGATTCATATTTGTAATATCAATGCTTTTCTTTAATGAGAGCCCCTATCTCCAACTGTTAACCTTCTAATTACTTTCAATTGCATAGTTCATTTATTTGATTACTGTGATGCCATTTGAAACAAAAACTAACAATATCATGGAGCTCATTAATGAGGGATTAGTTTTATTTACTGCAGAGATATTTATAAACTAATTAAAAATAATTAAATTTCTTAGTAATATATTTAGTTAAATTTGATTTAACTTTTATATTTATTATTATTACCAGATTTTTTACGATATTATTTTTTTAAGTACATCTTTTTACTAGACACTAATAATTTTTAATTATTTTTATTTACCTTTAAATATAACATTGATTTATGTTTTAAATTATATTTACAACTGTTTATTAAAATAGAATATCTTTGTTTAAAATATGATAAATTTAATCTTTTTACTATAAGTGACTTAAAAAATAATTAGTGTTGTGATTAAGGTTCAATTATAATCTTTCATATGTGTAACTCAAGCTAATTATCACACATTTAGCACTAATAAGATAAAAAGGATTTTTATAATTTAATTGTTTAATTGTTTAAAATTATGATATAAGATTTTTATATATTTAATCTAATTTATTATAGTTAATTGATGTAAAATTAGTGTTTTAATTGACTCTTTTTACTGATTACAACCCTAATCCAGAACATCGATATATGATAGGATGGGTAGTGCTTTCTATAATAATCTTGGTTTCTATCATCAATATGAGTTTTTAATTTGATTTTATAATTTTTATTACAAATAATATGATTAATTATAAAAATTAATGTAAATAGTTAGCTTGAGAAATATTGAACATAAAAACATAATAAAATAATCAGCTATATTATAAAGAGTAAGTAAACGAAATTTTTAAATTTTCCCTCTAAATTTATTATTTTTTTTAAAAACAAGTTTGTTCTTTTACTAGGCCGTTCAAACAATCAGAAAAATTTCAAGAACTGTAGGTACAGCTTTTAAAAGTTTCATTTCTAAAGTAAAATCTATGAGAAGAACTTCATCAAATCATTATTTATTATTATTATTTAAAATTCTATGTAATTTTTCATTTAAAATTTAATTTATTTTGGACAATAAATATTATATTTTATTTTTTTGTTCAAATGCTTCAACAATGTCAACTTTAAGAACAAATTAAACACTGATGAATAATTTCAATGACACTAAGTCTAACTTTTTAAGTAAATCAACACTGGATAGTTCTATAAAAAGTCTATTCAGTAAAAATTCATAGCAAATTAAAGAGGGTTTAAGATAAACTAATAAGTTGAAAAGTTATATTAAGGAATTAGAATATATATGTGGATTTTTAGAATTTTAAAAAATTTTGTGAATAGTATTTCTTTCAAATATTTAACTATTTTTTTAATTAATAAATTTTTTTAAAAAATGCAAGAAAACGTATTAAATTTAGGTAATTTTTAATTAAAGAGATAAAATTGCAAATATTAGATTAAACATTTTAAACAATGAAGTCTCAGTTCTTTTATTAATTATCTGTGACTTTTAATCATTTATTTCAATAAATTAATTTTACATTATATTTAATTTATTTTAATTTAATTATATTTAGTAGTATCGATAGTTCAAAAACCGTAAGAATAGATCCGATAAAAGCAATCAATGCTGGATAAGATTCATTGCTATATATATTAAATATATATATGTTTATAATAAATTATTGCGATAGAACGCCTAATTAAAATCGAAAATTAGTACAATTAGAAATAATCATTAAAGTGATAAATATTAAAGATATAATGTCAGAACCAATTTAGACATGATTAACATTCATAAATGTATAGTAAATATTATGAATTAAAAAGAATTAAATAATTCAAAAATATTAATTATTGAATGTATTTAGGATAAAAATTAGCTTTAAATTTACAGAATTTGTATTCAGTTAATTAAAATTAAGATTAATAATAAAGATTATAAATGTGAATTACTGATGATGAAGAAAATAAAGATATGTATGATTTTGGAGGGGGAAATTTCCTTCCCACATAAAAATATATAATTTTTATATAATCTCTAAAAATATATATCTTCTATTATATGATAATAATTCATATTTTAATATCAAGTATTTTGTTTTATCATGATAAAAATTTCAAATATTTTATCAAAGTAGCATATGTTATTGATGAATCAATACTTTTAAGATATTTTACAATATATAAAGAGTTAATGGATGATATGAACCTTGAAATTATAATAAAAATGGTTTTATTATAAGTTAATAATTTTCAATGTCGGGGGCAAGAAATTTCCGTAGAAGGCGGGAAGCTGCACGTTTCAGGAAACTTACCCCCAATTTTTATTTTAAAGTATAATAAAATTTAATAAATTATTTCGAAAAGTTTTATTTTAAATTATAATGATAATCCCACTGCAGCTAAATCAATGAATAAAGTTAAATTCAATTTCTGAAATTAAAATAAATACGATTTAATAATTAGTTTTATGTTTATATTGTAAGACTTTATTTTTTAATGTTGATTGTCTATTTATAACAATTATGATTAGGGATACTAAATCTTATTTTAAATTAACTATTCATACACTTTTCCATAATTTATACAAAATTATTCTGATTTTAATTCCAAATAAAATGTATAATTTTATAAAAAAAAAATTCAGATAATTTTAAATTTTTTAATATAAAATTGAGATTAAGTTTCTAAAAATAAATAACAGCATATGCAGCTGGCAAGTTTTTTTATAAATATTTTAGAAAATTTTTATGTATATTTTCCTAAACTAGTAAGAATTATTATAACAAATTCAATTTAATTTTAAGAATTTGACATTTAGTTTTTATTCTGTAAATTACATAATAAAATTTCACTGCAATATTAAATAAACATATAAATATAGAATAAAATTTTCTAAAGTAATTGAATCAAAATATCTAATTTTTTGCGTAATTATATGATCCAATCATTTTAGAGGTAAATATTTCTAAATTTTTTCAATTACTATGTTTATTGTTTTCATAAGAACTTTAGTTTTATCGTCATTATCAATATCCTCATAATTGGTTTTTATATATTCTTTTTAATGTGTGAATATTATTTCATCTTCGACAACGTCTATTGAATTTAAGTATCTCATTATAAGTTCAAACATACTCTCAGATCTAGAGAATTCTACAAGGAGATCATATTTTTAAAACTTAAGATAATTTAATCTGAGATATAAAATATATATGTTTTTTATTAATATTTCTCTTAAGTACGATCAACTCCTCCTTTCTCATTTTCAGGTTTCTATCCAAAAGCCTCTTTTGGATTCATTTCTTTATTTGGCACATATAAAGTTTATTATTATAAATAAATTAAGTTTAATATAATGGGTGTGCGATATCTAAACATAGAGCTAAATTAACATTCCAATAAATTTAGGCTTGGAGATTTAATAGAATAAATATTCAATTAGTAATTTCATAAAATGTCTTCACTATGTAATTTATTTAAAAACATGTGATTAGTAATATGTGTGAAACTAAATTGAGTAATAATTTTTTAATAAGCAGTGAGAAGAAAAACACTACAAATTAATAAAATTAAACTATATTGTGATTCTTTACAGAGATTTATCCACAATAACGCAAAATTCACAATGAACAAATAATCTACTTTAATCTTATGCATATTAATTAAAAATATTGGTAATAAATTATTAATTTGATGATTTTGAGAATATAAAATTACTTAACAGTTTATTTGTGATGTGTAGGGTAATTCTCTCTTTTTCTTGTCTCAAGTACTAACATTTATTCATAATTTTGTTTCTAGACTAATAATCATTAGTTTTTCTGTGCAAAACAATATATAATTATTTAAAAAAAGTAGAATATTTTAGGGTCAGTTGTTGAAAATTTATTCCTTCTATAAATTTTGATCTATCATTGTCTCATCCTATTCGGTAATTTTCTTTTATTTGATAAAATCTGATTTATTTTTAATAAGCTAAATCTTTCATATATAGAATTTAAATGACTTTCTATTTAGAGTTCATTAATAAAAAGTTAATAACTAAATTGCTGCATTAATAAAACTAGTTAATATAAAAATATCTTTAAACAAACTATTTTTAGTGCTCCCATTTCTTAATCTATGAAGATAAGAGTATCAACTACAGATTTCTTCTCAAATTAACCTAAAAATACTGATTTGCACATCCCACTTAACATTCCTCTGTCAAATTATCTCACAGCAAAGTATGGAGGTAAATAGTCAATTATTGTCTCTGCCATATATAAATTTAAGAAATTTTTAATTATTTTAAAATAATGCTTTGAAACAAGCTTAAAGTTTCTATATATATATTATTAATAACTCCATATTATGTTTTTCTAATATCAGCAAGAAATGAGTGTAAGTCTTAAAGTTAATTTTTGAATATTTTATAAGATAATTTACTCCTTGAATAAACCCCAAAATATATATTCTGAATATATCTAATTAAAATTTAAATAATTTGCAAAATAGATTATTACAATGTTTCGATAGATAATAAAGTAAAAATATTAAGCTAATAACCAAAATTTAATTATAAAAAGCGTTTCATTATCTTTCTATGTTCCTTTTAAGATATAAAAATTTGTATATTTATTGCCAGGTGCAACCCCTGTAAATTAAAAAATTTAGATATAATTTTTGTAACTCACATTCAAAACCCCAAAACCCCTTAGTGAGGTTTATAAGTGCTTTGATTTGTAGGGTATAGTTGGGGTCTTATTGGGGTATAAGAGAAAACGCAGGTTTTATGTGAATTTAATGAATATTTAATGAGTATTATGTACTTAATTCAAACGAATTTTATTTGCTTGTCTTTGTTATATCTCTGGAATCTTGCTCTCTTAAGTGGCACAAGTATGTCATCCAATGTTTACCTTGGATAAGAGGGAGCACTGATTATTATCATCTCAACTATCTTTTTTATTTCCTTGCATACATTTTATTACTTAATATGCTTTTAAGCTAAACTGATTGATTATTTTTCAAACTTTGTACCAAAGTAAGCCATACTTTCCATATCACTCTCTAATATAATAGCTCTAATAGCCCATACATCCCACTAAACAGAGCCATTAGTCCATTTCTCTCTCATTGGGATGTATCCAGGTGTCGCATGAACCTTTGCTAAGGTTACTATCTCTTATCTTAAT